>JASTWQ010000544.1:0-120084 GCA_035220615.1 Leptothorax acervorum
ATAGTACGCGATCATATTCTATCAATGTAACTATAACCATAAGATAATAGAAATCTAAATATCGGGTAGGGTTAACTGATGATTTCGATCAACAGTATAAAATGCTCTATATAAATCGAAGGTAACAACTTTCGATGTGTCAAAATACTTATCGTTATGACCGCTGTTTCTGGTCTCATAATCAGTAAGTGTACTCACGTAAAAAAATTTCATTAACAAGGAAGCATAACTAAAAGCATTGCGTAATAACACAACACTAATGCTTATTATAAATTTGATCGCGCATGTTATATCCTTCGAGCATAACATGTATTTTAAGTTAATTGTAAAACTTGCACCTCTGTGCATATCAAATTTATTTTTAATTCCTTTCTTCCTTCCAGCTTTAAAAATATATTAATATTGCAGTGACTATTTAATAATTATATAATATTATTACTTGACGATTGTTTGATAAATAATTATTTGATTAGCATTTAGCGTCGTTTAAAAACAACGTTATTATAGTTCGCGATTTTTAAATGACTAAAATGAATGTATTCACAATTCATTTCGTGCTTAGCGTATTTCAAGATAAAACCTGTATTATTATGAAAGTAAAGAGTTTCTTTTAAATAATAATTATTTACAATTTATAATTTTAGCACTATACGCAACAACAAAATAAGATATGTTAATAAGATTGATCGATAGGTTTGCCAGCTTCACAAATTATCGGCGGCAACAATGATCCGAATGGCTTGTATCCTTTGTCCTTAAGGAATTCAAAAACCAACGTGCATTTATGTGGTAGAGCCATCATCAGCAAGAATTACTTTATTACCGCTGCGCATTGTTTTAATCAGTATGTACGCCTACACTTTTCTCTTTTAGGCTTAAAATATCAAATTACCTAATCTAATATTTAAGTAATTGTGTATTACATTATAACTTTAATTTTGCGGATGACAAAAGGTAAGCTATTACCATTGCACTATTTTATAAGGCAAACCGAAGCAGTGATTTTAAACACATTTATATCTGGAAAAATCTTGTGTCTGAAAAGCAAAATTTGGAGAAATATTTGGATAACGACAAATTCTTTTAAGATTTAGAAATGTAGCTGATTTTATTTGCATAATTAAGATATTTTTAAAAAATTTAAAATTTTATTTTAAAGATTTGCCTAAACCAATACACTTAAATTAGATATAAAATAATGACAATCCTTATTGATTATTATATAGTCTTAACGATTCGCCCGAACTTCTTGTGGCCTTTGGAAGAAATTATCTTGACACACCTCAGGTTGTATATCTAGCGGCAGCCTTCATACGAAACCCTAATTTCAATGAAAATACAATTAATGATATCAGCTTAATACGTGTATTGGAAGATATTGAGTTTAACCAAAATATTCAGCCGATTACCTTATCTACTACCGACCGCAATTTCGACGGTTATTCTTTCTTATAGTTACTGGCTGGGGAAAACTTTAGGTAAATCTAAACAATATGAGCAGATTTTAGCCAGTATAACTTTGATTTTATAAGCTATAGAAACAACATAGATTTTATCTTTCATTACTTAAATTTTAAAAGTATTTCTGCATTTCAAATAACATTTGCAAAATAAATCTTTAGTAAGAATTGTGTTGCAAAAATTCTATAATAATTACTTAGAACTTATTGTAATCTGAGATATTAGAAAGCTAAAAACCGATATTTTTAGGGGGGCGGTCCGAATCCTAATAACTTGCAAGAAATTGTGGTAAAAGGGTATTCTCAAGAGAAATGTAACAATCACTATGGAAATACCATTATAAAAACTCAAATATGTACAGAAATAAAAGTTTGTTCCGCCAATATAGATTAAACCAGAAAAGTTTATTTCTTTCGACGACAATTGGCTAAATACAAGTAACGACTTTAAACGTTTCAACCCCACTCGATTTGGGTCCTCAAGAAATCTGATAATCAAAAGTAACTCTTACTCCCACATCTGTTGAGAATTTTGACAGAAATAGTCATACGATGTGGAAAGTCGATGGTGACCGGGAGATCGTTCATGTTGCTCAATTTACGATCACGCTGTTTTACTCTCACTAGTAACACAATTAATTATTTGGTAAAAAATACATCGTGGAGCGACCATCCGTACGTGTTATGCAGTGTGATTTGAAAAGCGAACTAATATGCGAACTCAAATATGTACCCTTACGGTACAAGGTGAAGGAATGTGCAACGTAAGTATATAATAAAATATATGTAAATATATAATACATATAATAAATAGATATAATATATATTTATATATAATATAATAAATTATGCAATAATAATTGTATCGTTGTAACATTACAAAGAAAATTTAAAATAATGGCTATTATATTTACAAGTTTATATCAAAAAAATGAAAAGCTTGTTATTCTAATAACTAATCCTTTTAAAAAAATTTTACATAGTTATATTTTTCCATGGTTATATTTTATTTTTTTATAAATAAAGTTATGACATCGTTACTTTTCTTTTACAAAAGAAATTTTAATGTCATCAATAAAAATTTTCAATTAAGTACACAGACCCTCAGAAAACGTAATCAACTGTTACAAAAATATAACCACTGTTAAATAAACGGTATATACCGACAAGAAATTTTGACAAATGTTAATGTTATTAATTACGTGTATTAATTACATATACTATTTTAACAGGGTGATTCCGGTGGCCCACTTGTTGCTGATGGCATCTTGATTGGTATCGTGTTCTTTGGTATGCTTCCATGTGGCAGCGGTTTTTCAGATGTAGGTATACATCAGGGTGTTCTACTACAGAGACTGGATTAACTTCCATGCAGGAATTTGATTTAGTAACGACAGCGCGTTAGAAGTATCTGCCTATCTAATATTACCCTAAAATTTTTGACAATTATGGCACTTATTATTTTAGAACATGTCAACAAAAATCAACGACAAACATATTCTATTTGACGGATTGTACAAAACAGTAAAAATTAATAATTATATAAAAGAATTTTATTTTTGTAGACGGATTTTATAAGTGTAAATTAATAATTGTGCGTTTATAGACAAGTATCTCAGAAACGTGTGATGCAAAATAATATCTTTATTAATTTATAATTTGTTTATTTTTAACGAAAAACCATGTTATTCTTGTAATATTACTCTTTGAATATACCCATCCTTAATAATATATTAAAATTCAGAAACGCCTTATCAGTAATAAATAATATAGCAACCTTTAGGTGCAATAGATTAGTAATAAAACATATTACACCGCGCATTAACAATAATAGAATATTTATCTGTATTTTAAAAATGTTCAAAATTATGTGTAAATTTATAAATAAAAAACAGATTATTTGATTGTTGGTATTCTAATTTAACTACATTTACATTGTACATTTTATGCAAAAATATCTTGTTAATATATCTTAAGTAAATATTTTGTTCTAATAAATAAGCTCTTAATATAGATATCTATATATATAAAGACAAATGTCCTGACTCACTGACTCACTGACTCACTCATCAACGCCCAGCCCAAACCCCTGAACCTAGAAACATGAAATTCGAGGGGTGTATTCCTCTCATGACGTAAGCACCCACTAAGAAGGGATTTTTAGAAATTCGACCCTTAAGGGTGTGAAAAGGGTTAAAATGTATTTTCACGGATTTGTCAATATCTCTTAGGCCCGATGAGATATCGACTTGGTTTTTGCTTACAAAGGTCACCCATACAAATGCTTAAAAACATATTTCAGGATTTTGCCCTAATCAACCTCTAAAGGCGCAAATCTAGATTCAGGGGTGAATTATAGAACCCTTCGTATCTCCTGTAAATTAATTCCTATGTATTTTTCTTTCGGTTCTTATACTCGGCCCAACAATTACTTTAAAAAAAATAACTTTTGCTTCCGTATTCCACAACGAATTTATTAACAAAAATAATTTTAAGGGTTGTAGGGGAGAGTGGAAGAATTGCGAACATCTAAAGGAAAAGTTAAACAAATTTATCAATTATAAACGTCTTTATTTGATTACGAACGGGTTTTGCTTATTTTTTGAAATTGTATTATAATTTATGTTAATAAGCAAACACAATCAAATTTATTCATGTATTATGTTCTATATGATAAAGACTAAAAACAAATTAGATGTCAACAAATGTCCTATATATGTATATGCAAATGGAATACACGAGGGAATACATATCTTTTTACATTAGACATTGTAGTGTTTGTTCTTTGTTCGGTCGTTCGAAATAAATCAATTTAATTGTAATCTTAGTACTTAAAATCTTAGTATTATTTATAATCTTAGTATTATTATTTTTTAATTACGTAAAGAACTAGATACAATGTCATTAAAATACATTGTAATAATAATGTGAATTAAATAAATTACTTTAAATACTTAGTAAATTCTCATTTAATATTCAATAATTTCTTTTGAGATTAAGATTACCTTGCAATGATGTAATACATATTTGGAATTTGTACCGGCTGCGATATGCAAATGAATATAGACTTTAATTAAAACTAATTAAGAGTAAGATATATTTAGTATCTATTATCTATATACAGGGTGTTACTAAAAGACCGCCCACTAACTACATAGCGGTATTCCTTGTCAAAAACTGAGTCGAAAAGTCCTGAACCACTCTTTTCTATAATGCTTGTCAAAGCCGTAATCATTGAGTAAAGTTAGTCCAACCAACGTCGTTCTTTAGCCGGGCGAACGTCGGTGAGCCGCGCGCCTGATAGTGTGCGTGAGCGCTCAGCCGCGCATCGCGCGGCGGCACGGCGGCACGACGGCACGGCCGCGGTCGGCCGCGGCGGTCGCGTTTTGCTTTCGCGCGCGTCGCGTGCAATATTCTTACGCATTGTAATAAAAGAAATAATTTTTCCTGCACTAAAAATCACTTTTTACTCTTGTCAGAAGTACCTCCTTGCAGAAAATTTTGATAACGGATAAAACTTTCGCCAAGACATAACTATTATTAAGATATCAAAATTTAAACAAATACAAAAAATTATACTGTGTATTTTACAATACAAAAATTTACAATACAAAATTTTACAATATAAAATTATTTTCTAATCCGTTTTGTTAAATATCTTTGCGTTAACTTAATTTAAATTGTAACACAAAGCACTTATTGAATCTTTCTACGAGGTTTGCCCATAGTTACTCAGAAGTAATAAATTTTTTAAGGGAAATTTACTGTAACAATTAGATATTTAAATAATCTCGTACTTAAAAGGAAATACATTAAAAATATTATTAAATGATAAAGTATTCAAAAATAAAAAAAATTTTTCTTTTATAAAAAAAAGATTTATCTTAAGTTATAAATAACGCTATCCAGATGTACAATCTTTTTGAAACTTAAGGAAAATAAGAGCAAACCGCCGAGCGATCAATATTAATTTTTATAGCGAATAATAAATAATAACACGTTTAATAACTTAAAACAAAATTCAATACAAACGTTTCTATCTTAGTTTAGACGCATAAATAAAAGTGAAATGTTATCGTATTCATAAAACATTGGTCAGCGGTAAAGTTATTGGAAAAGGTTGAACATAAGGTAAATTACGTGATAACTGCTGCGTTTTAAATAAAGTGAAATTGAAAAGTTAGCTGCAATTCGTATAAGTTTTTTCATAAAGATGTAAAATTCACTTATCAGACAGTGTAATATCAATCTCGTGATAATCTACCGTGTCTGGTTTCAGTGATGAAACAATGCTTATGAGTTAAGATCAGTGCACGGATTGAAGGCTTAAGCTGATGCGCAAGGTGAAATGAGTACATACAAATGTCATGAAGTATCATATAACAAAATAACATTAGTAAATAAAAAATATAAAGTAAATAAATAAGCTAGTAAATAAAAAATCTTTCTAATGATTATTCTCCTATTGTCGAAAAACTTCCACACAATTGACATCTGTAGTCTGTTTTATTCATTAACTTATTTTTATTTATTTACGAGTGTTACTTTGTTATATGATGCTTCATGATATTTCTCTGTACTCATTTCAGCTTACGCTTAAGTCTAGGCCTTCAGTCGGTACACTGATATTAACTCATAAGCATTGTTTCGTTACTGAAACTAGACGGTAGATCATCATGACACTGATATTACACTGTCTGGTAAGTAAATTTAACATAAAAAAACTTATACGAATTGCAGCTAACATTTTATTTTATTTAAAAGACCGCATTTACTTTATGTTTAATCTTTTCTAACATCTTTACCGCTGACCTACGTATTACGAATATGATAACATTTCATATTTATTTATGCGTTGTTAACGATTCGATTTATGATTATTGTGAAATATTACAACAAAGAGGATCTAAACTAAGGCCAAAGCGTTTGTATTGTATTTTGTTTTAAATTATTAAACGTGTTATTATTTATTATTCGCTATAAAAATTAATATTGTTCGCTCGGCGGTTTGCTCTTATTTGCCTTAAGTTTTAAAAAGATTGTACATCTGGATAGCGTTATTTATAACTTAGGATAAATCTTTTTTTTTATAAAAAAGAAATTTTTTTATTTTTGAATACTTTATCTTTTAATAATATTTTTAATGTATTTTTTTTAAGTACGAGATTATTTAAATATCTAATTGTTACAGTAAATTTCCCTTAAAAAATTTATTACTTCTGAGTAACTATGGGCAAACCTCGTAGAAAGATTCAATAAGTGCTTTGTGTTATAATTTAAATTAAGTTAACGCAAAGATATTTAACGAAACGGATTAGAAAATAATTTTTGTATTGCAAAATTTTATATTGTAAAATTTTGTATTGTAAATTTTTGTATTGTAAAATACACAGTATAATTTTCTGTATTTGTTTAAATTTTTATATCTTAATAATAGTTATGTCTTGGCAAAAGTTTTATCCGTTATCAAAATTTTCTGCAAGGAGGTACTTCTGACAAGAGTAAAAAGTAATTTTTAGTGCAGGAAAAATTATTTCTATTATTACAATGCGTAAGAATATTGCACGCAACGCGCGCGAAAGCAAAACGCGACCGCCGCGGCCGACCGCGGCCGTGCCGTCGTGCCGCCGCGCGATGCGCGGCGGAGCGCTCACGCACACTATCAGGCGCGCGGCTCACCGACGTTCGCCCGGCTAAAGAACGACGCTGGTTGGACTAACTTTACTCAATGATTACGGCTTTGTTAAGCATTATAGAAAAAAGTGGTTCAGGACTTTTCGACTCAGTTTTTGACAAGGAATACCGCTATGTAGTTAGTGGGCGGTCTTTTAGTAACACCCTGTATATAAAAACAAATGTCCTGACTGACTCACTCACTCACTCACTCACTCACTCACTCATCAACGCCCAGCCCAAACCCCTTAACCTAGAAACATGAAATTCGAGAGGTGTATTCCTCTCATGACGTAAGCACCCACTAAGAAGGGATTTTTAGAAATTCGATCCTTAAGGCGGTGAAAAAGGGGTAAAATGTGTTTTCAGAGATTCGTTAATCTGTCTATATATATAAAAACAAATGTCCCGACTCACTGACTCATTGACTCATCAACGCCCAGCCCAAACCCCTGAACCTAGAAACATGAAATTCGGGGAGTGTATTTCTCTCGTGACGTAAGCACCCACTAAGAAGGGATTTTTAAAAATTTAATCCCTAAGGGGGTAAAAAGAGGTAGAATGTGTTTCCAGAGATTCGTTAATCTATACTAGCTGGTTACCCGGGCTTCGCCCCGGAGGACTTCTCGCCCATTTGTAGATATTTGTGTATAGAATTTGAAATTTATAGAGGTTTGTTACTTAAAACCAATGAAATTATAATACTTCTTTGTATATAGCATTTTTCGTTTTATAAATAACTTCTGTTTTTTTTTAAATACCGAAGGCCCTCTCTGCATCCCCCCTCCCAACCCTGTACAAAGTGGACCTCGCTTCAACTTACAAAGCATACTATTCATATACCAACTATTCTCTGCTTTAACAAATTATTTCTGCTACAGATATTAAGCGTCGTAGTTAACAAAGCAGAAATAATGTGTTAAAGCAAAGAATAGGTGGTAGGTATATAAAAAGTACATATTTATATAACAATTATTCATCGTGCATATAAATATGTATGCATTTTTATATACCAACTATTCTCTGCTTTAACAAATTATTTGTTAAATAATTTGTTAAAGCAGAGAATAGTTGGTATATAAAAAGTACATATTTATATGTACTCTTCACATACGAACTATTCTCTGCTTTAACAAATTATTTCTGTTTTGTTAACTTCGACGCTTAATATCTGTACAGCACATTCTCTGCTATAATAAAAAGACTGTTCAATATACAAACGATTCGCTGCTTTAAATAACTTTCCTTCGTTCATACATCGTCAAATATAACTTTGACACTCGGATTACCGCATTCTTTGATGCAACGGCTGGTAGGTATATACATAGGTAGGTATATATGTATATATAAATAGGTATATATATATATTTGTGTGATGCGTAATATATATAAATAATATAGGTAGGTATATATATATTTATATATATTTATATATATATACCTACCTATATTATTTATATATATTACGCATCACACAAATATAATAATATAAAATATTTAAAGTAACCTCCCGCTATTTCGGAAAAATATAATGGAGAGATATATGTATAATCATAAAATAAATATAGTGCTGATTCAATAGAGGCTATGAGAAAAAATATTATCATATCTCTGACGACCATTCTGCGAACGCCTCTCTCTATTACCTGCACGGAAAGATAACGCGGATCGATGTGCGCAAAACTGATAATTTTGATCGACGATTATATAAATCGAAGATAACGCGTTTCCTAGGCCTCAGTAACCATCACTATGCCTTCTATTACCAGTCTCATAATCGCGTGCTGTGTAATATATTACAGCGCCCATGGTAAGTGCATTGTGAAAATCTTATTAATAAGAAGATGTAAATTGAGTGCATTACTAGCTCCAATGCATCACGAATAATTCGAACGTGTTAATACAACGATATGGCTCGATCGGATTGTTACGTAATTTCCGTCACGCATGCACTTAATTGACATCATCCGAATGTTAACGCTTATCGTATATTTCAAAACGTAACGTAATAGTATATCTGGTTAGCATTTATTGCATATTTTAAACACGATTTGGCAATCTAATCCCGCAATTTTAAAAAATATGTTAAAATATATTAAAATATATATTTGCTTGTAACTAATTTCACATTTTAAAACGTAATCTATATTATTATACGAAAAATATAACTATTAAAGTAAGGAAAAGTAAAGAAAAGAAAATTAATATATCAAAAGACACACACAAAAGCTATATATAATAGACAAGAGTTTTATATATATATATATATGTATATATATATATATATATATATATATGCATATATATATATAGCTCATTTGGCATTGATACTTTTAGAATCGTATTACGCAGAAAAGTAAAAATATTTTCAATCGGTAGGGTGTCTGGCAGACACGCAAATTGTCGGCGGCACCGATGCACCGGACGGTCAGTATCCTTATCAAGTATCACTGAAGGATCCATCTAGTGAAAGGCATTTTTGCGGTGGGGCCATCGTTAGCAAAAGATATGTTATTACCGCAGCGCACTGCTTGGATGGGTATGCATGTCTTCTTTTCTTTTTAGTCCAAAATACTCAACTGTCTAATTCTTGTCCGTATAATTATTGTATTTTATACATTTGCCATTTTGTAAGATAAGAAAGCTATTATTATATATCACAAATTTAATAGAACGTAATTATAAAAGTATGAGAAATTTGGAAAAACATGCAACAATTTTTGATATCTAGAAATAGATATATGATTTATACATATTGTTTATATATAATTAAGGTTACTTATTCTCTTAAAAATTTAAACATATATATAGTTAAATAAATATTAGAATAAAAAATTAATCTTTTGGACTAGCTTCTAAATAAATCCATGCGAAGTAATCGTAAACTTTACTGATTGTTACAGTCTGAAATCTCCATCCTATGTTCGCGTCGACGTTGGAAGCAATTTTCTTCTTTCACAAACTAAATATTCAGCGGATGCCCTAATAATACACCCTGATTACAACAAGACGCAACACCTTAACGACATTGGTTTAATTAAACTATCGCAAGAGATCACATTTAAAAAAAACACTACCGAATCGATACCTTTAATATCTTCCAACCAGAATTTTGAAGGTGTTGACTTGACAGTCACTGGTTGGGGACGACTCTCGGTAAATATAAGAAATACGTCTAACATCTTATTTAAAATTGAGAGCGAGTTTTGACAAGTATTATTTTAAAGTTTTTGAGAGCTTTTAAGAAGAATATATATTCTTTATCATTTCCATATCAAAACTAAAGCATCAGGCATTAGTTAAAAACACTTTATTTTCAGGCGGGAGGTCCGAGTCCATATCGCCTGCAACAAGTCACAGTGAAAGGATATTCTCAAAAGAATTGCTCTCAAACGTACGCACGGATGTCCACTAATATCATCGATAGTCACCTATGCACCCTTCAAGCCATAGGTCAAGGAGTATGCAATGTAAGTATATAATTGTAAAATAAATCGTGCACACGTTTATCTCATGACAACCTTTATCCCGCTAAAAATTATAAAAAAGAAATTTAGTAAAAAAGAAGAGTAATTGTCGTTGCTTTATCTACTTTGATATCAGATTGATAAGGATTCGAATGACGAATGACATTTCTATCGTTCAGATAATTTGTTATAACTAGTTCTGATATAAAAGTTAATTGCTTTACAAAAACAACTTTAAAGTCACGATTATTAACGTCACGCACTCTGATATCTAAAAGATCAATATATTGATGAAAAATTGTAGCGAATTTTTGATCAATTATTGTAGACCAATATAATTCTTAACAACAATAGTTGTTAACGACAATGCTCGCGACTGCATATATTTCGAATAACAATAATAAAGTTAAAAGAATTAAATTATGAAATCCTATCACATCCTTTCATTCATCGGATGTATCGTCTATAGCTATATAGATTAACATGTTTTCAAACATTTAATTTTTTAAATACAGATAATGTCGAACATTTAATACATTAAATACACTGTCTTGGCAGGGTGATTCCGGTGGTGCGCTCACTCTCAAAGGCGAACTGGTTGGCATCGTGTCCTTTGGTGTTCCATGTGCAAATGGCTATCCAGATGTGTTCACGAGGGTGTACTACTACAGAGACTGGGTCAACAAATATATTAACGCAGGCAGCAACCAACAATTAAATATCCTTCTCGGACTTTTCACGACGTATCTGTGTATATATTCATTTTTGTAGATACGTATATTTTGTTGCGCGCGCATGTGATTGGTTAATTTTATTATTAATAAATATTGCATAAGGATGAAAATAACGATCTTAAGAAAAAATTATATTGTTACAGATTATGTTTCATAACTTATAAAATTTCTTTTTTATTACATGTAATATATATATATATATATATATTACATACTTTTAAAAAAGGACGGGATATATATAGAAAGATGTAGGGTAATAAAGAAACTGTTGCGAAAAATAACATCCCAGCCAGGATTCGAACCTGGACCTGAGTGATGAATTGTACATAAAATTCACGAATAATTTTATTGGGCAACCAAGATCCAGTCCCGACCGATTATGGCGTTCCTTTAATTATTGATTATTATCTTATACGGTCGTACTTTAAATTTGCCTATAATTATTTTAGATTGGCAGCACTTTATATTTCCATTGTATTAAAGCGCTACCCCCTCACTGCCCACCTCTGCAGCCTTACAGCTTCCTTAACTTATTTATGTATTATTGTTATTCGAAATATATGCAGTCGAACATTGTCGTTAAGAATTATTGTTGTTAAGAATTATACTGGTCTACAACAATTTATCAAAAATACTGTATTTTTATTTATACATATTTTATATAATTCTTCTAGCGAGTTTAATTGTTATTTGACTATAAGGATCTTCTTCTACTAAGGCTCTTTAAGAATAATTTAAGGCTCATTATCAATTAAAGCTTTACCATAAGATACATTTTGCAAAGATACATTTTCCACAATGAAATTTCTGAAACTAACGTTATACTGTTCTTTATTAACAGTGTTTTCTCTAAAAGCTCTGTTAATACATAATAATAGGAATTGCAAGTAGCTACAGTAGCATTATTTCCCATTTTGAATTCATGTAAGAAAATTATACACAATTCATTAAAATTCATAGTTATTTTAAATTTTAAACAATAAAACCAAAACGCTTGTTTAAAAAAAGCTTTATGAGCACAGGAATAATAAACGTAATTATAAGTATAAGTGATTAAATTGTTTATAAGATTTTGCTATAAAACTAATATAACTGATACACGTACTGATACCAATATTTTAGTCAGTGAAATCCGACATTTCATATACACCAACCTAATAGACAGCTTATTTATTCCATACATATCAAGACAATATTAATGTCAAACAAGACGCAATAAAACAATATATATATTATATAAAGATTTAAAACTCTCGACAGATAATAGACAACTCATTACTTATCAAGGCCAATCGAATTACTCACTAGTTGATAAAGTTAATTACTACACTTGACTCACTTTTTAGAGAGAATTATTTTATATCTCCGGAAATTAAATCTCTGGAAATGGTTAAGACGATTTCAGGGAAAACAAGCAAACAATAGCTTCTACGAAATTTTATTTTTATGTAAAAAGAAATCAGAAATTTGAACAAATTAAAAATTATCTCCTGTAAAACTAGATCGTAAATGTTTGAAATTAATTTTTTTCAAACAGATTTAATTTCGATATCTTGTCACATTTTGCTATTTTTAGTATGTGCCTTTTAATTAAGTAAAATGTATTTCGGTAAATTTTTTTTGTTTTTTGTCAAAAACGCTGAATTATTGTACCTATTTTATTTTATAGCAACTTTACAGATAAAATTAAGAATTTATTTAGATATTCTTTTATCCGCAGAAACGTAAAATAGTTGTACATTTAGAACAAAGATAAGAGAAACAGAAAAATTTAAATATAAAGATAATTCTAATATCAAAAAGTGCAATTTAATATTCTGAAATAAATCTCTCAATTCTTTTTAATGTAACTTTGTTTATGGAAGCAAAAAGAAACAATTGATTTAACGATCGATTTTATGCCAATTTTATTTTAAGAAATATGGGAGAAATTTGAGAGAAAATTTGATAAAAAAACTATTGTAATTTTTATTAATGTATGTTGAAAACAAAAAAGTATCTTATTTTACGTCATTATCAATCTTATATCGACTGTCGTCTTTATCATTTATCAATCAATAATACCGCGGAGACTCATATGTGCATGGCACGGTTATTTTCATCAAGAAAGCTGAGAATATATATGTATATCGTGAAGATTGATTCGTTGTGCAGTCTAATAAAGTTTTATTATTGAGAATAAAATTTCAACATTGCTAAAGAGTATTATTATTTCACTACCTAAAATTCTAACTATATATTATAATATTATATATATATGTATATAGGGTAAGTCAAGGGAAGATGCCATAGTTAAGAAATATTATAGAAATATGAACAAATCAATAGTTATAATCGTTTTAGAATTTTTGCAAAAGTTTTCACATACCAATGCTGAAAATATAGCCGCCCTAAAAGTTATCATTAAAATATTGTAATTTTATTATTTGTTTATCCCTGCAAAACTGGCATCTTACCCCAATGTCACTTGTAATAAGGAAGGATACAAATACTGTGAGAAACATGTAACACTCAATAAATAAACTGTAATACGTATTTTAAAAAACATAGATTTATTTTTAACAATTAACTGTAACTATTAACAATTGGTAAATACATTTTTTTTAAATTAATTTTTTTGTTTCATACATTTATCGATTATTGTAGGGGAGACTGGGGCAAACTCGACACAATCTTTTTCAAAGGCAGTTTTCAACAACTAATTAAAATTTTCAAGCGAATTTAATAGTACATATTTAAGGAGTGTTTCTTCAGATACAAAATCGCTTAAGAAAGTTTTGCTGTACGTCGCTTTATTTTGCCCAAAAAAAGGAAAAGTAGCGCGAAGACAAATTTTCAAATTGAAAAATGCCGGGGCAAACTCGACACCCTACCAAGGCAAACTCAAAAAGCCCAAATGCTCCACCGGGGCAATTTTGAAAATATGCAAAAACGATTATCGGATTCATACAGAGCATCGAATTTCCCATCAAAAACACTTACCTGTAGATTCGCAAGAGTAAAGCTCGATGAAAAAGTAGCAATTTTCGAGAGATCAGAAAAATTATTTTTTCCATCTAAAACGCTTATGTTGCAGTAAAAATTACACTATAACTCAGAATGTCACCAAACTCAGTTGACATTACTGGCACATAAAGACGCGTTTACAGTAGGAAAAGCAAGTTTCTACGATAGATTTAAATTGGCAAAAAACCTAGTGTCAAGTTTGCCCTGGTGCAGGTGCAGGTGCGGTGTTGAGTTTGCCCTGGTCTCCTCTATCATTCACGATATTTAAAAAACTACAATCTAATATAAGAATACGAAAATTATACGTCAGTATTCGTGTAAATAAAATATTTCGTCAAACTAATGATGTTTCTCTTAAAGTGGTGTCTTACCTCAATGACGAGGAGAAAATATATGTTACCTTCTGACTCCTTTACACACTGATGTTATAGAAAAAATGGCTATTCGGGTTATGAGACAGCCATTTCATGTAGTTTTCAAAATATGTTAAATAGCTCACTTTTAATAAAAAGATATTATGAAAGATATCTTAACAAAGAAGAGTAAAATATTACATAAAACCTACTCACCACTTTTGTTTGAACAGATTTTCCCAAATTCTTTGGATTTAACACGATAAAATTGGAGAAGCTTGCATGTAGTTACTCGTTATATGAACAACCTCACGTTAACAACTAACAACTAGAAAACATTACCATCTATGATGAACGAAATATTAACAAAGTGGCATCTTCGGCCTACTTGCATCTTCCCTGACTTACCCTATATATATATACATATATACACTATATACAATCATTTCACATATATATACATATCTAATTTTAATTATAAATTCTATCATAATTATTCTATTATTTTTCCAAAACAAATCTATTAAGTACACCATAATCTCTATTTTGTTTCTTACAATTAGTACTTTTTCAATGCTGTTGCTTTCTGGTGTTCACAAAACGCTCCAATCATTTTCTAAAAATAACAATTTATATCATTTAGTGTCTAATTTATGAATATCACAAACAATTTTAAAATTAATACAAAATGCTTACCCGACGATTTAGATCTTAAAAACCAGTTTTTCAATAGTCGCTTAACTTTAATCTTAGGTTAACTCACTCTTTGTCTCTTTCTAACTGTCACTTTTAGAAAAAGATGAAAAGTGAGTTTAGCTAAACTTCAGTTTAAACGACTTGAAAAACTGGCTCTTAATATTTTAGATCAAGTACGACCGAAATAAATGAATAAATATAATAAGCGTGTACGATACGTGTGTCATGTGTATCATGTTTAGGTCAAAATTAAAAACATTATTTGCTTTTATTATCTCATTATTATGTTCCGAGATCTAGCAACGCCGTTTTTTGTACAAAATATTTTTTATTTTAATTAAATCTTTTTATTTTGTATTGTGTTACTTCTTTCTTGGTTTTGATTAAATCTCTCATTCCATTGAAATATACTTCTCATCCATATTGTGCATATGTCATAATTATAATTTATGTTTAACTAAACTTGTTAAAATGTTACAAAATAAGAAAATAAAATTTGAAGATTTAAATTGTTGGCTAAATAATATTTTTCGCTATAAAAATTAAAACTATTTAATATGATGCTTATATATAAACATCAAAGAAATTACATCAACGGACCAAAACCTATGGTCGAAATTAACGTCTCGACGATTGATCCGAAAAGTGCTGTGTGAATCCGACAAACCAAGTCGGCTCACGGTTTTTCAATAAATATCAGAAAGAATATTGCCAGTCACGATTGATTTATAATACTTTAATTGTTATTTAAATTGTTTGTTTTCAAAATCTGGATTAATATATTTGTTGACCCAGTCTCTGTAGTAGAACACCCTGGTGAACACATCCGGAAAGCCCCGGGCGCATGGAACACCAAAGGACACGATGCCAATCAGTTCGCCTTTGAGAGTGAGCGCACCACCGGAATCACCCTGCCGAGACAGCGTATTTAATGTAGTAATGTTCGCCAGAACTTTAGGAAGGGTACTCATTATAAAGCCTATCTTAAAAATATTGGGCTTGAATTTTTGTCTGGGTGGCCACCACCCAGTGTGGCCTGGAAGAGTTAACATTTTTAAAAATAAGAAATGTTAAACAACACTTACTTTTCATCTAAAATATACATTCTGCAGAAATCAATACCATTTACATTTCAGTGTACAATTATTTTATACTTTTGACTGGATATATTAGAACAATTTTGTACAATAGATTTTTTAAATATAATAACAGTTTTTCATACTACATAGCGCGTACGCTTATCGACTTCTTTTATCTATTTTCAACAGAATAATTTTTTAATGATTATCTGCACGCGAAGATAACGAACAAATGGATAGGTACGCGGAAAATTGATAAATTCGATCGATGCGGTTATATATAAATTAAAGATAACGCGTTTCATGCGCCTCAGTATCACTAGTCTATCAACTATCTATCACTATGTTTTCTACTACCAGTCTCATAATCGCGTGTGTAATATATTACGGTGTCCATGGTAAATATATTTGCAAAAAGTCATACTAATGAAGAGATGTAAATTGTGCGTATTATGAGCTGTAACACATTACGAATAATTCAAAAGCGTGTGTTACAACGATTTCTTTTTATCGGATTGTTATATGGAACTTCCGTCGCGCAATTATCTGATGACATATCATTCGAATAAGTTGCATTTCGTCTCAGTTTCGTATAAGCGAAAATATCGCAATAATTACTTGACAAATTATCTGTTGTGCTTATCATATATTTTAAGGCTACGTTTCGATATTTACTGCCAGTGCTAAAAATCTGTAGTATACGTGACGCAAACTATATAGATTTTCAGTACTGACAGTGAATATCAAAACGCAGTCTAAAACGTAACGTAGCGTACCTATAATCTGTTCAGCATTTATTGCATATTTTAAAAACAGCGCGGTGATCTTAGACCGTAACTTTAAAGATTTTGTTAAAATATAGGTATTATATTAAAATATATATTCGCTTATAACTCATTTCGTATTTAAAAACGTAATCTATATTATTAAATAAAAAGTAATTACTATTAAAGTAAAGAAAGAAAAATTTCTAAAATTAGTATACAAAAAAATAAGAGTGTATAACATATACAGGGTTTCTGTAAAGTCTGTTGCCACCTCTATATTTCGGAAACGGCTCAAAATTATGAAAAATCACGAAATACGTGTTCCGATCATTTCAAGGGGCTACTGTTTTAAGGAAGTTAGGGAGATTGTCCCCCCCATGAAGGGGCCCCAGGAAATCTCAACTTAAAAATTTCAAATAGAACCCCCTATATTGTAGTACATTGTTTAAGGGCATAAAATAAGAAAAATTTTGGCGCTAACCAGAGGTCGATACGTTGACCCGTTCGGAAGTTATTAGGTCAAAAATTGACTTTTTCCAACTTTGACCTTAAATAACTTCCGAACGGGTCAACGTATCGGCCTCTGGTTTGCGCCAAATTTTTTCTTATTTTATGCCCTTTCAAGCGATGTACTGCAATATAGGGCGTTCCATTTGAAAATTTTTAAGTTGAGATTCCCCTGGGGCCCCCCCTTGAAGGGAAAAGCCTCCTCAACTTCCTTAAAACAGTAGCCCCTCGAAATGATCAAACACGTACTTCGCGGTTTTTCATAATTTTGAGTCGTTTCCGAAATATAGGGGTGGCAACAGACTTTATAGAAACCCTGTATATAGCTAATTTGCCATTGATACTTTTAGCATTAATGCTATAGTATGTAGGAAAGTAAAAATATTTTCAATCGGTAGGGTATCTGGCAGACAAGCAAATCGTCGGCGGCATTGATGCTCCGGACGGCCTGTATCCTTATCAAGTGTCACTGAAGGATCCTTATACTAGAAAACATCTTTGTGGTGGGGCCATCGTTAGCAAAAGATATGTTATTACCGCAGCGCACTGCTTGGCTAAGTATGCATGTCTTATTTTCTTTTCAGTCCAAAACATTCAACTGTAGTCTAATTCTTATCTGAATAATTATTGTATTTTGTACATCTGCAATTTTAAAAGACGAAAGCTATCATTGTACAGGGTGTCCCAGGAGGAAAGGTCATTACTCTGGAAGGTGAGTGTCGATCATTTTAAGCAAAAATGTTCATGTGAAACAGTGTCCTATTCCGAACGGTTTCCGAAATAGAGCTATTTGAATGTAGTTGCAAAATTACTGATAAGAGAGATACTACGTATACTGTTTCTAATTTATTTTTTAAGTGTTTGTCGCGCGCGCGCGTGCATTACGTGTGACACATTTTTTATGTAGCTTATAATAAATTTTCTAAATCTCCACCATCAACATCAATGCATTTATCAACTCTTGTGAGAACATGCAGGCGTGTTGCTCGTCTGAGTGCATCGTGATGTTCCTTTATGCGGGCAATAGTATCCATTATTTGAGCGAGCAGTTTGTCTCGTGTATACATTCTTCTTCTGTAAAAATGTGTCACTTGAACAATAACTTAGAAACAGTACGTAGTATGTCTTTCTTATCAGTAATTTTGCAACTGTATATATTCAAATAGCTCTATCTCAAAAACCGTTCGGAATAAGACACTCGTTCATATATAAACAATTTGGCTTAAATTAAATGATCGATACTGTCACCTCCCAGAATAATGACTTTTCCTCCTGTGATATCCTGCCATGTATACCGTTTAAATACAAATTGAATGGAAACGTAATTATAAAGAACTAAAAATTTGGAAAGACTGCACTTAACAATTTTCGATTTTAGATATAATTTATATTGTTTAGATATAATAAGATTACCTCTTCTCTCAAACATTCAAATATATATATTATATTGTAAAATTAAATTAATACATCGTTAATTAAAATAAAAAAGTTAATCTTCTAAAGTAACTTTTAAATTAAATACAAGCGAAGCAATCAGAATCATTACTGATTGTTACAGTCTGTACTATCCACACAATGTTATCATCGACGTTGGAAGCAATCTTCTTTATTCTCAAACTACATATACAGCGGAAGCCTTAATACCACACCCTGATTACAACAAGGAGCTAATCATTAACGATATTGGTCTAATTAGCTAAAGAACGAAATCATATTTAATAACAACACCAAACCAATAGCTTTAATATCTTCCGACCAGAATTTTGATGGAGTTCCTTTAATTGTCACTGGTTGGGGACATACTTCGGTAAGTATAGAAAATACATCTATAATACCTCATTCAAAGTCATCTAAAATTATATAAGAGCGAGTTTTGACAAGTATTATTTAAAGCTGTTGAGAGCTTTCAAGGACAATATTCTTTATCATTTCTATTTTAAACTAAAGCATTATGCATTCCCGAGCAAAAATTTTATATATAATTATTTGTCTCTATATGACCACGTCTGATTATGCCTGATTTTATATAATCATGTATAATTGTATATGACTATGTATAACTAAGTGCAACATGTATGAATATATATAACTATATATGTATAGTAATATATATTTATATATAATTATACAGGGTGTACCACAACTCGCGACCGAAATTTTACTGACATATTCCTGACTTAAAAATAAGACAAAAATCCTAATACGAAAATGTCGAGAATATAATACTTTTCAAATAAGAAGCATTTACAGTAGACGAATCAGATAGTCCGAAGTTTGCGCGCTCAGGGACGATACATCGCACAGTCATAGTGGATGCTCTTGCACTCATCATAATGAAAATTATGTTTATACGAACGCGAAATTTGTTGAGAAATACTACAATTTCTATTGATAAATTGCATTTTATACGCCATACTACGAGATTTATGGCACGCTGTTTTGCTACTTATTAATAAGATTTTTTTAATCTAAAAAAAGATCAACAATTGATTTAAACTGGAGTAGATAGTTTTTCGGAGCCATTTCTATTATGTCATAACATAATAAAAATTAATTAAAATTATGTCTTGACATAAAAGTAATTCAAAATACAAAAATCTTATTAATAAATAGCAAAACGGCGTGCCATACACAGAGAAAGATACAGCCTGATGTGGAATTTCTTTTATGTCGTCATAATTTTAATTCATATTTTTATGTCATGACATAATATTAATGTATTTTTGTTATGTCGAAACATAATAATAATTGCAGGAATATAAAAATTATGTAAGCTGTCATAATAATTCAATGAATGAAATTATGCTAAATTATGCCAATGGACTTTTTTTTAAAGAATATGTTTATCGAAATAAATAAATAAATGTTTATCGTAATAAATAAATAGATGTTTTTATGCAAGTATAAATCCGATAAACAATCCGGAGGAGTTAGAAGGACGGATTATAGAATCAATTGCTTCCATTATTCCCGAAATGATCCACAATGCTGGAACAAATTTAATTCGACGGGCACGTCTTTGTATAGAATTGGGAGGACATTTTAAACACATGTAATAAATAAATAAATGTTTTTATGCAAGTATAAATCTCTGTGGCATGCCGTTTTGCTATTTAATTTACCATCATAAAATTCTACCAAATTTAATTGCTACTCAAGTACTCAAGGAAAAGAAATTATTATTAGACATACTTATAATTCATCGAGTTATTATTAAGCTATTACATAATTAAAATGCAGAATTAAAAATTATGTCTAGAGAAAATATTAATTCTGAATTTATTTTATGTTATGACATAAAAATTTTTCGGGAATTACAATTATGTACATTATGTAACTATTTCCCAAATTTTATTATGTAGGACAACATAATTTTATTTCTTGAATTTTTATTATGTACGTAATTGTAATTCACAAATTTTAATTATGTACATAATTTTAATTCTGGAATTTCTATTATAAACATAATAAAAATTCAAGAACTTAAAATTATGTACATACTGGAAATTCTCAATAAATATTATGTCTTAACATAATAAAAATTTCTTTTAATTTAAAATTTAATATAAAATCTAGGATTAAAATAGCAGAAACACGTAATTCTAATTTTCAATTTTGATTATGTCATGGCATAATTTTTATTCACCGAAATTTTTATTATGTTGTAGCATAATTTTCATTCATTGAATTATTATGACAGCTTACATAATTTTTATTCCTGTAATTATTTTATGTTTCCGACATAACAAAATACATTAATATTATGTCATGACATAAAAATATGAATTAAAATTATGACGACATAAAAGAAATTCCACATCAAGCTGTATCTTTCTCTGTGTATGGCACGCCGTTTTGCTATTTATTAATAAGATTTTGTATTTTGAATTAATTTTATGTCAAGACATAATTTTAATTAATTTTTATTATGTTATGACATAATAGAAATGGCTCCGAAAAACTATCTACTCCAGTTTAAATCAATTGTTGATCTTTTTTTAGATTAAAAAATCTTATTAATAAGTAGCAAAACAGCGTGCCATAAATCTCGTAGTATGGCGTATAAATGCAATTTATCAATAGAAATTTTACTATTTCTCAACAAATTTCGCGTTCGTATAAACATAATTTTCATTATGATGAGCGCAAGAGCATCCACTATGACTGTGCGATGTATCGTCCCTGAGCGCGCAAACTTCGGACTATCTGATTCGTCTACTGTAAATGCTTCTTATTTGAAAAGTATTATATTCTCGACATTTTCGTATTAGGATTTTCGTCTTATTTTTAAGTCAGGAATATGTCAGTAAAATTTTGGTCGCGAGTTGTGGTACACCCTGTATATGTATTACTAGGAATAAATATAAAATTGATATATTTTTAAATGTTATTATTTTTAAAATGTGCCACTTTATTATAAGTGGACTCCACGATACATCTGATACAAAAGTTGTGCCGTTTATACACTGCCGTGTCGCCCGTGTTGATACCGTTCTTATATACCATTGTTCGTCAAATTTTAAATATGAAAAACAGATCTCATCGGATGCCATCTATCGGATAATCCGAAATTAAAAATGTAATATATGTTCATATATGATTATATACTATAATCATATCCCAGGTAGCAAATATGACGTCTGAGACATCATTATGACATCACCAAGATGTCTCAAGACGGCTCAACTAAATAAATAATGAGTTACAAATTTCATCGACTTTAACTATTGCAATAATTAATCATCCTCCCAATACGAAATTGAAAAACTGCGAGCCGACTTGATTTGTCAGATTCACGCAGCATCTTATTTTCAGATCAAATCGAGACGATGAATCCGACCATGGATTTTGATCCGTTGATGTAGTTTCTGACGTAGTTTCTAAATAAATAATTATGTGTATGATTATGTTAAACATCATATCTGGTTATGTAAAAGCAGATATGCTTTTGCATGATTTTATGTCTTATCATACATATGACTCAATATTAGCTATGCGTTATAGAATGATCATGCATGATTTGATATAAAAGTCATATATGTTCAGATATGAAAATAGGTTTGATCACATCTGGTTTCATATCTGATATATATGTTATAAATAACCATACATGACTAAATATAAAGCCATATATGATAACCTACAACATTACCCAGATAACATTTTGACGTATCATAAAGACGTCTAAAAAGCGTCATAAAAATCCCTAGACGTCTTAAAAAGATTTCAGAAAGACGTAGTTTAAACGTCTTTGGGACGTCTTATGTCACTATTTACGACGTCTTTAATACAATGCATTAGGACGTAAATTAGACATTATTTTAAGACGTTTTCAGACTTTTTTATAGACATTTAAAACGTTTTTTAAACTTTTTTTATAGACATGCATGTTGTCTGGCTATAATTAAGAAAAATACGAAAGAAGAGCTAGCGTTGTGCTTGTAGTAATTAATATACTATAATATTATATTAATCCAAAGTATATACAGGGTGGTCCTGAAATAGTTGCGTAAAATCAGGGATTGGATTGAGCTCGTCAAAAGGATGAAAAAAGTTCCCATAAACGTTAGTCCAAAAACGCATCCCGCAGGAGTTACGACTCATTTAATTATTGATACCTGATACAGAAGAATGGAAGGCCATGAAAGGAAAAAACTTTATTTTTATTTACAGGAGTTGTTGAAAATGTCCACCGTTAACTAAAACACACGCTTCCATCCGTCTAACCATTGACTGTCTAACACGCTCAAAGATTCCTGGCGTATTTCTTATAATTTTCGCAGCTGTTGATAATGCGATCTCGTAATTCCTCGACATTATTGACTGGAGTTACATAAACAAGAGTCTTTAGGTGCCCCCCATAGGAAGAAATCTAGAGGGTTGCAGTCCGGGGAACGCGGAGGCCATGGAATTGGTCCACCTCGACCAATCCACCGATCAGGATATCGTGCATTTAGGTATTCTCTGGCAATTATGCTGAAATGCGCGGGCGCTCCATCATGCATGAAGTACATTTTATTACGCATAAAGACTCTTGTTTATGTAACTCCAATCAATAATGTAGATTGTAGAGGAATTACGTAACATTTTCAACAACTCCTGTAAATAAAAATAAAGTTTTTTCCTTTCATGGCCTTCCATTTTTCTGTATCAGATATCAATAATTAAATGAGTCGCAACTCCTGCGGGATGCGTTTTGGACTAACGTTTATGGGAACTTTTTTCATCCTTTTGACGAGCCCAATCCAATCCCTGATTTTACGCAACTATTTCAGGACCACCCTGTATGTATATGCCACTTTATTATAAGAGAGTATAGACTCCACGATATAACTGATACAAATTGTGCCGTACTTATATAACATCGCTCATCGTATTTTTCTTACGAGAAACGAATCTCATCAAAAGCCATCTATCGGTCGGATGATACGATCGAAAATACGTCGTTCTAGCAAAGTCTTAAAGCCATTTTTTCTAAGACGTCATACAGACGTATTTCTAACAAAGTCTGAAAGACGTTTTTTCTAAGACGTCATATAAACGTATTTCTAACAAAGTCATAGAGATGTCTCTTTTAAGACGTCGTTACAACGTCATTAAGACATGCGTGTTGTGTGGGTATATTACACCATGTATGGTATAATACATTATGAGATATAATCATATATAAACTATATATATTTATATGCGACCATATATGAAAATTTTTGCTCGGGTTAAGTTATTTTTATACACTTTTTTTAGCCAAACGGCCAGATTTATGAACGTCTGCAACAAATCATAGTGAGGGGATATTCACAAGAAACGTGCGCCCAAACGTACGACAATATCACCAAACATCATATATGCACTCTTGAAGCGTGGGGTCAAGGAGTGTGCAGTGTAAGTATATAATCGTAAATTAAATCGTGCACACATTTATTTCGCGACAAGCCTTATATCGGTAAAAAATATAAAAAAAAGTTTAGTAAAAAAAAGTAATCGTTGCTTTATCGACGTTGATATCAGATTAATAATGAAATATACAAGAAAAAAGAAATAATATCTAAATTGCGCCAATTAAATATATATCATCTCGAAAAATAACTATTGTTTTTTTAAAAAATTAAACCCAAGGGGTAGTATCTTTACAAAAAAAAAAAGAAAAAATAAAATTTAAGTAATACGTTATTTATTTCGCTAATAATAATTAACAATTTACAAGTTAAGAATTTTAGCGTCGTCTACAATAGAAATCCTACAGTCGCAGAACGTAGTCGCAGGTCGCAAGAGAGATTCAGCGTGACGTATTTAAGGCAATTTAAGGTCTTTGAAGTGACGTATTTGAGGCCTTTGAACTTTTGAGGTTAATCCAACTTCTACGCATCCTGCGTGTTGAAGACTGCTGCCTTAAATACGTCACGCTGTATCTCTCTTGCGACTTGCGACCTGCGACCAGCCTGCGACCACGTTCTGCGACTGTACGACTTCTATTGTAGACGACGCTTTTTAATCGACTTTAACTGGCAATATTCAATCCGAAATGAACTTTGAAAAACTACGAGTCGACCAGATTTGTCAGATTCACACAGCACGTTTCAGATCAAATCGAGACGATGAATTCGATCATGGATGTCAATTTACATAAACTTCAATTTTTATTGCGAAAAATATTACCCCAGCCATCAGGGCTCGAACCTGGAACCTCCCGCATTCCGTTCGGGCGTCACGGTCGTAACCAATTCAGTTTTTCAAGTTTATTTCGGAAAAGATGATTGAATATTGCCAGTTAAAGTCGATTAAAAATTCTTAACTTGTAATTTATATGTATTCCCATTAAAGTGAAAAAATTAATATAAAATGTAAAAAATTTTAGTGAAAAAAACTTGGCGCTGCTAAACAAAATAATATATATTAATGAAACAATTTCCATAAATGGAAAAAGTACTTTAAGTTAATATGTGAAAGTATCTCTACATTCACATTGTAATTATTAATTTAATATTTAAATTAGTTATTTATTGCTTTCAAATATTTTAAAATTTAGCAGCGCCAAGTTTTTTTCACTAAAATTTTTCACATTTTATATTAATTTTTCACTTCAATGGGAATACATACAGATACATACTTGGATTTTATTTTTTCTTTTTTTTGTAAAGATACTACCCCTTGGGTTTCATTTTTTAAAGAACAATAGTTATTTTTCGAAGATAATATATATTTAATTGGCGCAATTTAAAGATCATTTCTTTTTTTTTGTAATAGATAATCACTTAGATTAAATTAATAAGGTAACGCGACTTTTGTGATAAATATACTATTACTTAAGTTTTTTCGAGGTACAAAGATAGGCTTTTCAAGATACATACACCACGCGTGTACTTGGCGCCTTTTTCTTACCTTTTTCTGAAAGGTAATTTTGTACGGTTATATTAAACGCTATGTCCGCAGGGTGATTCCGGCGGTGCGCTCACTTACAATGACGATCTAGTTGGCATCGTGTCCTTTGGTAAGGATCCATGCGCTAGTGGCTATCCAGATGTGTTCACGAGGGTGTTCTACTACACAGACTGGGTCAACAAATATATTAATGCAGGCAGCAACCAACAATTAAACATCCTTCTCGGACTTTTTACGACGTATCTGTGTGTATACATTCATTTTTGTAGTCAATAAGTCAATATATTTTATTGCGCGCGCCTCTGATCGATTAATTTTAGTTATGATAAATATTGCATGATGATAAAAATAAAGTTGTTAAGAAAAAATTATATTGTTATGGAATAATTTATTATAACTTATGAAATTTCTTTTCTATGTTACATGTAATGTATGTATGTATATAAAATATATTATTTAATTATATTTTGATATGTACGAAATTGAAATTAATCTATTGATATTGAACGCAGGTATATGTACAATCTTTTTTAAGATTTGTTAAAAAATATACAAAAACTACTTCTATTCCAGAAATTTTGCACAAAGAATTGCAAAGTTAAAATTAGTTCACATATATAAAATGTCGGATAAGTTGCAAAATTAAAATTAGTACATTATATACCTATATAAAATGTCGGATATTTTAATGAATAATTAAAACATTAAACTTTATTACTCTCTTTTTTACTAAGAAAAATAAAGCTTATTTAACCCTAGGTCGCCATTGCTATTTTTGGTTACCATGCCCGCCACACCAGGGTTTGTGGAACCTCAAAACTTGACTGACCTGTAACTCTCGATTAAATGCATATTTTTAAGCTAATTTATAGTGAAATCGATACCTCGAATCCCGGAAAAGACGTATAGCAAAGAAATTAAGCGAAAAAATTATTTGTTTAGAAATTATAGGCTGCAGAATAAATCATATCGCGAAAAAAAGTTAAATATGATGGCTTTCATTAAAAAACCGTAAAATTTTTTAATTAAAATTAAACAAAGCGACCGGTGGATTCTTTTTAATGACACTTCAAACTAACAAAAAAAATAGTATGATGCGGTTTGCTCTAAAAAGTATATTTATTTAAAACAACGAAAATTGTACATTTTAAAAAATTGATGAATCGCGCGTTTAGTAGTAACGGGTAAAATTCTACTAATTTTTCAATAAATAGTTAGAAAAGATTTTGACTCGGGTTTTGAGTAATAAACATTTATATTTTGCGTGTTCAGACGCGTTGTGAGCACGTCCTTTGTTTGGACACGCAAATCCTATTTTTTTTAATCAACTCAAGTACTTAAAAAATCTGTTTGTAACCAAATTACGTGAACACACAGAAGGTTGTCTGTACCCAAGTAAAGGAAAAAGAAAATTAAAAGTGTAAAAAAAAGGACCCCGGACGAAAAATTACAATTTAGCCACACCAGGGTACTACGAACCCTGTTCCAACTTTGTACCAATCTCAGCTCAATACTAGTGTACAAAAAATTCTCTCTCCAGACCTATTGTGTCCACAAATATCTAGTTTTTTACCCCCTTATGCCATGAGTTTAAATTGCATTATAAAAAGTTAAAACACTACTTTAAAACGCATAGGGTACGCTGGACCCTGGAGTGGCGACCTAGGATTAATCACAATAAATATCAATACATTTTTCTCCCAATAATTTTACAATAAATACACAGATATTATTTTTGAAAATCTGTATTTTAAAAATCTATGAATTGTTTTACATTCTCTCTCTCTCTCTCTCTCTCTCTCTCTCTCTCTCTCTCTCTCTCTCTCTCTCTCTCTCTCAGCATTATCTTCATTTTTAAAAATTTTGTTTTTTAAAAAACAATCCAAATGGCAGTCTGTAGGCGATACATCCGATGAATAAGAAGGATGTGGTAGGATTTAATAATTCAATTCATTTAACTATATTATTGTTGTCTAAAATGTATAATGCAGCAGAACATTGTCGTTAAGAATTATATTGGTCCATAACGATTAATCAAAAAAGCTGTATTTTTATATTTATATTTTATATAATTAACCAAAAAAATATTTGTCTCGACTACAATTGGCAAGTACAAAAAACTTCACAACGTTTCAACCCACGTTTTGGGTCCTTATCAAGTAATCTGATGATGAAAAAGAAAAAGAACCATCGTCTTCACATTATCCATCAAATGCTCATAAACGTTTTAGCAGAAACATCATACAAGAAGAGACGGAGAATGTCCAACGATGGCACCAATTCATTTTGTGTAGAATAACTGCAATACTAATAAAAATCCGTCGTTGTTGACATACATCATTGGTTAGGTCGATGATGTGTAAATAACCAAAAAATCAATATTTGTTCCGCCAATAATAATTAACCAAAAAATACATTTGTCTCGACTACAATTGGCAAGTATTTCAAAAAGCTTCACAACGTTTCACGGATTTTTATTAGTATTGCAGTTATTCTACAAAAAATGAATTGGTGCCATTGTTGGACATTCTCCGTCTCTTCTTGTATGATGTTGTAAAGCTTTTTGAAATTTTACTTGCTAATTGTAGTCGAGACAAATATATTTTTTGGTTAATTATTATTGGCGGAACAAATATCGATTCTTTTGTTTTATATAATTATTATTCTTCTAGCGAATTCTCTTGTCATTTGACTAGAATCTTTTTCTACTAATTATAAGGCTCTTAGAATATCATTATCAATTAAAGCTATAACATGCGATACATTTTGCACAGAATTACACCGGAATTTCTGAAACTACCGCTACACTGTTATTTATTAAGCTTGTTTTTTCTAAAAGATCTGTTAATTGCAAGTAGCTACAGTATAAGTATTATTCCCAATTTAAATTCATATAAGAAAATTATGCAAATTTTATTAAAATTCGTGCTTATTTGTAACTTTATACAAAACAACCAAAACGCGTTTTTAAAAATTGCTCTATGAACACAGTAACTACAATAATAAGCATAACTGTAATATTACAACTAATTAAATTGTAATATATAATATTATAAGTAATTCAATTGTATATATACCGGTTAATTTCGTCGCTGGTATCCAACAAGCGGGAAAATCGAAATAGAAGGAAGACAAGGATGACGAAGAAAATGAAGAAGAGATGCGGCAGACGAAGCACAGTAGCTTGAGGTGAGATTTGAACGTAATTTCCTAACGTAAACCGATTCTTTTCTTTCTCGAGATTTATTAGAAAGAAAAGTATATTCAGTGCACTACAAAATAAGACTTTATTGTTTTCATTCAAAATGTTTATAAATACCTAACGAAATCGTAGCTACTAGTAAATAAAACCGTCACCCAGATGGACCCCTGCGGAAAATTCTGCGTCACTCATATCTGAATGATATACCACTCAAAGTGTTAAATATATATATTAGGCCAGTCATATTAGACATCGAACCTTCCAATTACTCTTTTCAGGTTGCAACCACCATGAATCGCTTTGATTTAAGGTGCTGTAAGTGGGATTAATTTTGCTTCGCATAATTAATGAGCATTAAAAAGTGATTAACAATATTATCAACAAAAAACGCGATTTTTTTAATTTTTCCTCAAATATCTCGAAAACTAAGCAAGATAGGGTAACTAACTATACGTACCTTTTTTGTAGAGCGTAAAATTATCTACAATAATGATCTGAACAACATTTATCGTCAAGTCAGTCGTTTAGCTTGCACGCGCCGTCAAAGTCCGAGACTCGAATCTCGAAACCCTCGATTTCATCGTTTTTTTGATGTTGCGTCGGTGATTTTTTTCAGTTATTTAAAATGGAATTAAAAATTCCAAAAAAATCACACATCATCTGAGAACTACAAAGAATACTTTTCAGGGTGTAACCGATTTTTTAGACCCTTTTTCTTTAGTTTGTAGCTATGTAAGCAAAAAATTTTGATTTTTTGGACTACTCTTAGTTTTTCGCTGTTTTCAGACCTTAGAATTTATTTGAGACGAATTTTGTCGTATGCATCTTGTTGTGGACGAAATTTGCAACAAAAAAGGACCCTTGTATTTTTTTTGTACGACGAACGCTGATTTTTTTATTGACGCGCAAAGTTATCTAATATTGCGCATAAGTCGGATAACGCTTGTTTTACACTAAAATAATTATTTTTTATTAAAATTTACGTAATTTTTCGCATTATTATTGAACCATATTGCAAAGCCGTTTTCAACACATTCTCTCATGTTTACTTATTAAATTACGTAAATTTTAATAAAAAATAATTATTTTAGTGTAAAACAAGCGTTATCCGACCTGTACGCAATATTAGATAACTTTGCGCGTTAATAAAAAAATCAGCGTTTGTCGTACGAAAAAGATACAAGGGTCCTTTTTTGTTGCAAATTTCGTCCACAACAAGATGCATACGATAAAATTCGTCTCAAATAAATTCTAAGGCCTGAAAACAGCGAAAAACTAAGAGTAGTCCAAAAAATCAAAATTTTTTGCTTACATAGCTACAAACTAAAGAAAAAGGGTCTAAAAAATCGGTTACACCCTGAAAAGTATTCTTTGTAGTTCTCAGATGATGTGTGATTTTTTGGGAATTTTTAATTCCATTTTAAATAACTGAAAAAAATCACCGACGCAACATCAAAAAAACGATGAAATCGAGGGTTTTCGAGATTCGAGTCTCGGACTTTGACGGCGCGTGCAAGCTAAACGACTGACTTGACGATAAATGTTGTTCAGATCATTATTGTAGATAATTTTACGCTCTACAAAAAAGGTACGTATAGTTAGTTACCCTATCTTGCTTAGTTTTCGAGATATTTGAAAAAAAATTAAAAAATCGCGTTTTTTGTTGATAATATTGTTAATCACTTTTTAATGCGCATTAATTATGCGAAGCAAATTAATCCCACTTATAGCACCTTAAATCAAAGCGATTCATGGTGGTTGCAACCTGAAAAGAGTAATTGGAAGGTTAACCCCCTAAATTAGTCTAATATGACTGGCCTATATCTATATATATATTTCATGTCTTTTATTTAGTTGAGAAGATAAGAGGCCAAATAGTTCCAAATCACGTCCGTCCTTCTCCTTCAATTAGAACAGCGACATCGCGGGCTTGCGTAAAAAACGTAATCAAGTAACATTGCTGATGAAAAGCGAAATGGGTAACCTATAGTTGGGAAGGCATACAAAGGACACTGCTGCAGACATTTCATAAGCAATAATCATAATTTAATTATAAATCACAACAAGATAAAGTAAAGTAGCAATTAAATTAATAGAAGAGATATTAGATTTAGATATGGGATTTGAATCCAGAGGAGCCATACAGTAATTCCTACAATATAATATACTTTAATATGGTAACTTAAAAGAGTAAAATTAATCGAAAGATGTGAGAAAATCTTCACATTTTTATCAATACTACATATCTGTAAATCTATTGGTTTCTTTTAATCATTCTATATTTTAAAATATATAGTATATACAAAAATAGTTTTTTAATAATATACAGGGTGTTTCAGAATACATGTAACAAAAAAATATGTTAACTAAACCAATGGAAAAAATAATATCTACTATTTTGTGTTAAAATAATAAATTTCGACACATGATACTTAAAAATAATAAAATGTTATTTAACTCAAGGAATTAAGTAATAAACATTTAAATAACAAAAATAACATTTAAATTTCATTCTTTAGTATTTAATAATGTAGATTTAAGTTTAGATTAAGAAATTCTTAGATGTTTAAAAGGCTCAAATTTCTTTATCGTATAGCGACGAGCACGTGTGGCTCTCTTGGTTGCCAACATAAATGTCAAGCATCTCCAACCGGAGGGACTTGTTACTGCCCGGAGGGAAGAATCCTCGCTAATGATTCACGGACCTGCGTTGGTAAGTTGTTTGACTCGTACGAATCGAAACTCTTAGTGTCCAATATGCTAGTAATGCAACGGTGAAGAATTCTGAGTTAGAAAAATTTAAGAATTTACTCGTGAAGTCCACCTCCCTTTCACATCGTTTTCTCCAACTTCTAGGGTACGTAGAGGGTTCAAAGTAGACCAACTTTTAATAAGGAACTCATGTCCGGAAACGCACCGTTTGCGAGCTGCAAACTGGACCTGTTTGTATGTTAACTAATAGGAATAATTCTCATAATAACTTTATTTGCTTACATTACATTAAAAAATGTTTTGCAATGTCAAAACAGATATAATGTAAGCAAATAAAGTTATTTTGAGAATTATTCCTATTAGTTAACATACCAACAGGTCCAGTTTGCAGCTCGCAAACGGTGCGTTTCCGAACATGAGTTCCTTATTAAAAGTTGGTCTACTTTGAACCCTCTACGTACCCTAGAAGTTTGTTACATGTATTCTGAAACATCCCGTATATTTGTCCTCTAATATATCTTTCATTCATATCAAACAAATTAAACAGTGGACATGTAGGCAGCCTGAGCCTTTAATTAAATTAATAGAGCACTGGATGTGTGTGCCGTTATTACCTAATTGGATCTTGGAAAATTATGAGATTTATCAGTGTTATCGAAATTGGCATTGGAGGTGGAAGAATGAAATCTTCTTATCGATACTGTACCTATATCACACATAAATTCATCCTTGATTGCCGTTATTATGTAAATATATATACTTTTCACATCGCATGTATCGGATTATACAGACGAATTGTCGTTGTAATAATAACTGTTTCTTACTATTATTTAGGAAATTGTTTAGATACTTTGGTTTATCCAATAATACGTAGAAAACTCGGATCTGCATTAGAAGATTGGCATATGTTAGACAAATCCGTTAGATTAATGCTGCAACCTTAGGCAAAAGTGTTCACCAAGGAAGACATGGATGCGTTTTTAGTAAAGAACATTGTTTCAAAATTGCAAATAAGTTTGTCATAAATCCATATGAACAGCACTTGGATCAATGTAGAGTCCTGTACTGTAGATCAATGGAATTGCGTTGATTTTGTATTAATATTACAACTTTTTTTTCTTATTTTATATGACACTTCTCATTAAACTTTGGCAGTGTTTTATTTCAGCAAGTGCTGAAAACTTGATGCGTCTATTAAAAGTATATAAAATATATTATTTTTTTACTTGTTCTTTACTGTTTTAAAATATGTTATGTCCACAGTTATGTTCTACTATCTATAAATATATATGTTAGATATACGATTGATTATATGTATATCATTAATTCGTAAAGTTTGTGCAAGTTGCGCTTTATTTCAGGAAAACACCTTACTTAGAAGTTGTAAAATATATTTTAAAACTAATAAAACTATGCTCTTATTAAAAATTTCTATTTATGTAAAAAATAATACCTTTTTATCTTTCATGCAACTTGTTGAATTTCATTAAGGCTCCTGGGCTCTTTCCGTCCTCATGTCGGATCGTGATGTCCGAAGCGAGAAATGACACGCTGAGAATTCTTGCATGCCATTTCTCGCCTCTGATGTCACGATCTTACATGATGGCAAAGAACCCAGAAAGGCTCCTGTTTACTCTACGTATTATTGAATAAATCAAAGTACCTTTAGTTTACTAGTTAACTAAACGATTTCCTAGGTATATACATATGTATACAATAATTTGAGACATACACACTCATAATTATAAATTTTATCATAATTATTCTATTATTTTTTCGAAACAAATCTATTTAATACACCATAATCTTTATTCTGTTTCTCAATCTTTTTCGATTCTGTTGCCTTCTGTTCTTCACGAAGCGCTTCAATCATTTCCTAAAAATAACAATTTATATCATTTAATGTCAAACTTATAAGTAACAAAAACAAACTAATTTAAAATTAATGCAAAATGCTTACCCGACGATTTAGATCTTTTAGTATCTTTTTAGTTTTTATTATTTTCGCGGTTCCACCTTTGCCCTTGGCTTTCGTTCGTCGAGGTTCAAAGTTTATTGATTTTGGTTTAATATACTGAAAAGAGCATTGTTAAAATGTTGAATGTCATAACGATACAATTACAAAATAATCAGAATTAAAGATATTTTCATATCTTACCAAAAGCTTTTTCTTCGCCTCTACTTTCTCTTTGTATGTAGGTACATCAACTTCAAGTATCTCGGTCGAGTCAAGGGTAATTAATTCCGGTTGTATTTTTTCCAAAAGTGCTTTCACTTCTGTCTCTCGTCTCTGACTCTTAGTTTGGAATGGATTAATCTCGTGCGCGTCATAGTTTGCTTCCGCGCTTCCTGGCACCAACAGCGACGAAAATTCGTTCGCCGTAGAAATTCCCAAGACGTCTTCATATGGACAAAATCTCACGCAGTTGACATTGCGAGCAGTTCTATGTCGCAAATAAGGCTTGAAATCACCAGAAGTTTCCCTGATGTAAAAATAAATACGTATGAAGAAAAATTCTTCCAATTTTGTATTACTGGATTGTAATTTTGGAATAATGTTTTTTGCTAAAAACGCATCTTCCTTAGCGAACACTTTTACCCAAGGTTGCAGCATTAATCTAGCGGATTTGTCTTACAAATGCCAACTTCCTAATGCAGATCCGATTTTGTATTACTGTATTTATTTTATCAGCAAATTACCTATAAACTTCAACTACATTGCCCATTCCAAGTGCAAGCAAACCACGCTGACTGTAAGACATACGATGAGCGGGTGAACGAAGGTATAAGTGGCTCACCGGCCCTGCTAATTGCCTAATATCCCATATCTTCACAGATTTATCGATAGAACTGGTTGCCATGTAAGTCCCATATGGATGAACAGTACACGTCATAATTGATTGATGATGACAGAGCATTTTCGCCAACGGTTTATGAGAGTTTGGAGACCACATAGATACTATTCCTTTCGAGTCGCCCACGCATAACACTGCGTTACTTGGATTCTGCGTCATCACCTATCATAATGAATTAATGGTTGTCAGTAATCATCTGAGATGCAATATAAACGACCAAAAATAAACACAATTTTTTACAAAACTCACAGATATTCTACCCAAATTGGAGTTATAACGAGCGACTAGCTTGCCTATAGATACGTCCAACCAAGCCATATGACCATCCTTCGATCCGCTGGCAAGCAAAAAGTGATATGGCAAAAATTCCAATCTCGTCACGCCGTTCATTCTTTTCAAGCAGTGTAACTCTATTCCCTGATTGTCATACACATAAACCCAATCCTTCTGTGCTACCGCAAACATAGTCTCCAGATGCAGCCATGTAACATCATGAACAGACTCCATCACGTTTATTTCACAGGCTAGCTTCTTCGTCACCCAGTCGAAAGCTGCCACGTGACCTTGTTTCCCGCCTAAGAGCAAGTGTCTACCATTTCTGGTATATCTAAAGCAGTACGGACCAAACTGCAAATCCAATTTGAAACGTTTAGCTGCGCTCGTTATATCCACATTCTCTGCTATTTGCTTCTGTCGATACTCAGTAGTGATTTCTCCAAGTTCTGCTTCCATGTAGCCATGCTCTTCAGTCAATAGTAGCTCTGTGCGAGCAGAAGCTTCTACCTGCTCCTCTATAGCTTGCTCTTTCTGCTTTAGTTTCTTTCTCAACACTTTGTTTTTTATCGCACTTGTCTTTCGCTTTAACTCAAGTCCAGGACCTTTAGAATATTTCGCTAATACCGTTTTATTAACTGGCACCTTTCCAGAGTGCCTGTCTTTTTTCTTACCAACTGGTGTCTTTTTGTAGTATCTTTTATCCTCTAGAAATAACAAACATAATTTTGAATAATTAAATAATTTTGTAATGCAAGATTTTAAATTAAATTCTTCAGACTTAAGCCCTGCGCACAATAGAGCACATATTACGAATAAGAATAAATATTAAATATTAGGAATCAGAATTAGAAATAATATAATTAAACGTAACGCACAATGTGGAAAAAAATAAAATATAAGATATAAATGATATTTATTACAGGAATATTCCTATATTTATAAATCCTAATATTTAATATTTATTCTTGGCCCTAATCTGTGCTCTATTGTGCGCAGGGCCTTAAAAGTTATTTAAAACAAAGATAATTATCTCTTTCTAATATTAAAACATATATGACTTTTTATGAATTTATTGCATTTACATTTTTTTCTGTACACACATGAGTTAACCTAACCACAATATAATCTATATACATCGTTGATCATGTCAGTGAGAAAAAAAACCGAACAACAAAAAATGATTTCATTACTCGTACCTGATGGCTTCATTGTGATTTTTATCGTAATCACGTATTAATCATTAACTTTTGTATTAATCGTTTAACAATATACACATAACATCACGATGAAGTCGAATTGGTATTTACCACGAGCCACGAGGGCGTTAGTGTATGTACATACATACATACGTCGTACACGTACATACACTCAGAGAATTTCTCTTGTACATACATACACCAACACTACGTCATACAGTGAAAAAACGACGAAAACAATTAAGTCCAATTTTCATGAGATTCCAAAAAGTTTTGCTAAAGTTACAACAATTCTTTATTAGAACGCCAATCAACATGATTAACAAAATCGACGAAGGGGGAAAATTTAAAGAGTTTGTTTAGGGGTTTTAAAATACTAAATTCGGAGTAAATCTGATTGATCTGGCAACCCTGTTCCGAGAGGCATTCGTTCTCACGCTCGTCGTAGGTCGATCGTGATTGGAGCATGGAGCATGCGCTGGCACACTCCCGTTGTCCCGTTCAGCCATTCCGGTTACCTCCTCACGCGGTCCGCGCGGGGGTGATTGTCATTCATGATTAGTCGCCAGCGTTCCTCATTCCTGACCGCGGCGAGGTTTGTCGCGTTCCCGAGTTTCCGCGTATGGTGTCAATTATAATACAGGTACCGCGTCGAGAACGGCTAGGCGCTCAGAGCCGTGAAGTCGCGCGCACTTCCTTTGGTCACTCGCGCAGCACTCAACTCCGAAGCTCCGAATTGATCGATCGCGCGGAGTGAAGTTCACCGCACGCGGAGGACCCATTTGGCGCTTTTTTTTCCACGGACGCGCGATATGTCACCCATCCAGTCTTTCTCCTGATACCCAGCCCGGCTCCACGATGGAATCTTCGCCGTTCTAACGGACGGTAGGTAATCGGGCGAACTTTTAACGACAGAGAGGAGAGGGGAGATAGGAGAGAGAATAAAGAGGAAAAAAGTGTGTTAGCTTAGCGCGGTGTGGTGTCCGAGAAACCGCGTGACATTCGTGAGTCCTGACAATTGATCGCGGTGAATTTGACGTCGAGTCGCCCGGTCCCGCGAGCTCGATTCGAGATCCGCGCGATCGTGGCCGTTTCCCTGGAAGGCGGTAAAGTGGTGAAGACGACTGAATATGGGGGGGAACGGCGCGAGTGAAAGAAGAATAAAAAAGTAACGAGAAACTGCTTGGACGTAACGCGAGCTGCTCCTTCGTGGCGGACATGTCGACGTAATGGCGTCACGACTGTCTTTTTCGACCGGAGACACTCCGCTTTCCTGACGCAACGGCGGCGGTGCCCGGCGACGCCTTTCCTTTACCGTTCCCCGTCGGGATTTCACGTGATCTCGCTTTACCAGAACCGCGCCGTCCTTGACGCTTAAACGCTTAACGGATATCCACGGATATTCCATCAATTCGAGTCCTGATATTTTCCAATATATAAGGTTTAGTATATTTCTCACACAATGGAATTCGGAGCAAAGTGGATACGTTGCACTGATCTTATTGGTTCTCACGAAAGTTTGCTTCAACCTGCACGACAAGTGGACGGTCTGAATCTCGTAGCACGACGAGAGCGCTTAACCGACTCACCTTAATAGGTTAATTGGATGTAACCGATAGAATCGTCAAATTGCGACGCACCTGCTTTACAGAGTTCCTTCAAATATCTAGCGAGATAGAACAAATTGATTTGCCTAATGGGAGCTGTTTGCGTTGCGTCGTTGCAGCTTTAAGAAATAGCTCATAATTTGTGTAACAAGTATGATATTATTTGCGCTATGTATCTCTGTTTCAGATGGCTGTATTCTAATACCGATCGCCATCAGTAGTAGGTATTCAGTCAGTGGCGCGATTCGTCGGCACCGTATAACATTGATGAATAGAGAAGATTTCGCATAGAGGCCTCTTCTACGTTTTAACGTTCCAACTGCGAATTAGCGGTGGAAATGGCAGATGAGTGCAGCGAGGTCAAGTCGGCAGGACCGTCCTCGCCAAGGAGTCCTCAGGGCAGCACCAACGGTGGAAAGCCGAGTAGCCCGCACTCGCCTAGGCAGCCAAGACGCGTGAAGCTAACACAGCAACAATTGGACAGCTTGACAAAGGACGAGCTAGCGGCCAAATGGCATGAACAGGACTTGTATGTGGAGTGTCTAGAAGCCCAGGCGGCAGCTCAGGAAGGTACTGAGATCACACGAGTGAGGCCACCTCACTCACCACATATCTTAATCGAATTAACGAATGCCAGAACACAACGGTCTTTTGTAAGAGACAAGACTCTCGTAGAGACGCTAAGCGTAGGGTTCATTAGATCAGTGTTTAGGATACTATCATTAAGTTGTCTATTAGGCTTAAGGTAGCGAGAGAGCTTTAGTAAATAAGTAATCCAGGTATAAACGTATAGGAAACTACTTTCATTGCTCTATGAGAGAGCTTAGTACACGTGCGATCAAATTATTTCAAATGTATCTGCACAAAAAGTACTAGAGAGATAAAATATAATTGAGATATAATGTTGCGCTTAATATACGACATACGATATAGTGATTATATTAATATATTAATTTCCAAAAACTACATTTGTGATGTGTATAGTGCGGGTAATTAAAGATTCATATGTATATCGTGACATAAAGCGATAATGATAATTCTCAAGGTATTTGTGAGCACGGATGGAGTGACAGCCACATATATGACGTACAAAAAAGGAATACGTTTTGGTCCAAATTTTCTTGTGAGCAATTGCATTATCAGCCATAAAGAGCATTGTTAGCGAGGAAAAGTGAAAATGGCTGAGGTAACAAGTGCTTTTGTGTGTCGAGAAGCGTCAGTTTCTCTGCCAAAAATGTGTCTGCCATCGTCTGTTGTGGAAGGCACAGCCTTTCTCAGAATGTCATTTCATAAGTGCCCTGTGCAGTGTAACGCGTATATCTCTGCAGTGTAATAATTATACTGCCAAATGCAGGAGAGTGTGGTGCCGTGCGTGTAAATTCGAAATACCGAGTTTCTGGGTTAACGAGGATGAGATGAAAAGCAGCGTTTGATATCATGGCGCTGAATTTACGGCTCAGAGGAATAATAAGAGTGGATCCGTGTCACCCTTTGGCCTACAAATTACTGCACCTGGGGTGCGTGAAATTTAAATCTCGGTGAAGTACGCAATCACATTCGTCGTTACCAATTGGAACGCTACATGACCCAATCCCATCATCTGTCTCTCTTTTCCCGTCTGGCCTACGTATCCTTACATATATTATCTTGTCCTTAAACTTTTCTTTCAGTTAGAGATAATGCAATTTTTAATTAACTGTATTCCTATACCAATTATCCTACTACATATTCTTACTATGAATGCAACTTGTGCATGCATTTATACCTGCACCATAATATCCTGGTATCAGATACGAATTTCAAAAGTACATACCTGTGGGTTAACCCGGCCAGCGTCTCGTTACAACATCTGTGCCTGCAACAAGTACACGCTTGATTCTTGCGGAAGAAAAATAACGTCCACTCTTGGTCTTGGTGGAAGTACAGAGAGTCTCACAAATGGCACGTCGCAACGACATCAAAAATCAAAGTATGCGCCAATTAACAATGTCAGTTGTCAGGCAGTCATAGTCACGTACTTATAAAAGTATATTGTTTATTTATGCGCACTTAGGTTAAAATTATAAATAGTAATTTTTCACCAGTATACTTACAGTTCCATCAAAAACTCTATTAATACATTATATATACAAACTATACAGAATATTCTATACAGTCTGAGGTTTCAAATATTCAATACTATTCATAAATTTTTATTCTCAATTTAATTATATAAATGTTCCAGCGAATAGAAAAAGTTATTTACAGTTACAGAAAGAAAATTCTTGATTGTGAATATATTATTATAAAAATTTTACACAGAATAAAGTATATATTCTAACATTTCTTCCAAATAATATTCACTATTAATTAATTATCTTTGAAAAACTATAAATAAGTACAACGAGAATACATTTTTATATTTTTGTTGAAATATATACCTACATATGTGCAGAGAAATATGATATTATGTAGTATATTTTTCTAATCTTACAATTCACTTCATAAAAATAAATTCTAAATCCTTGCATATAAATATTACTCGCTTAAATTAGAATTTATATACTGGACATTTATATCTATATATTTTTAATATATATATTCAAATATTAAAAAATCAAATTTACCTAAAACATTTTTAAAATTTTGAAAAAAATAAGATAAAATATTGTATAATACAATTGCTTGTTATATATTGAAGAAACAAAACCAACTTGCAGGCTTAAAATAGTTTAAAAAACTGATATATGCGCGCGCGCGTGTATGTGTATGTATTACATCTCCCATGAAATATACATTCCATAATTTCGCTGTAATTATTTTAATATATGGCGAATAACTTTGCTATTTTACAAGAAATATTTTTCTTGTAAGATATAAATATGTACATACATCACAAATATATATGTAATAAATATTGCAGTTTTAAGAAACACAGATACTATTGAATGTTGAAGTTCTAGAAGTAGAAAAATTTATAGACTATTCCTTTATAGGTGAACTAACTTCATTGAGAGAATCCGAAAACAAATACAGACAACAATATATAGAAGCATCTCACAGGGAGAAGATCTTAGTAAGGAGGCTTGCCTCTAAAGAACAGGAATTGCAAGAGTATATTGTATGTAACTATTCTTAGATACATCAAAATTCTAGTACAATTTATCTTACAAGATTTATTTCTATACGATCCTATAAAAAAAGGCTTATTTTTTCATTATTAGAATCAAATAACTGAAATGAAAGCCACCCAAGCTCCGTCCGCAGCTGCATTAAGGTCCGCTCTATTAGATCCGGCTGTTAATATATTGATACAGAAATTAAGGCAAGAGTTAATAACGACCAAGGGCAAATTGGAGGATACACAGAATGAACTAAGCGCGTGGAAGTTCACCCCGGATAGGTCAGGAAAGCTTTATACGTAAAATAAGAGACATTGTACGACACAAATTTTTACTAATTAAATATTTTATTTACAGCAATACGGGGAAAAGGTTAATGGCAAAATGTAGATTGTTATATCAGGAAAATGAAGAACTTGGTCGTATGATTGCCAGTGGACGTATTGCTAAATTGGAAGGCGAGCTTGCTCTGCAAAAGAGTTTCAGCGAAGAAGTGAAAAAGTCACAATCAGGTATCTTGTTAGATATTCACTGATATACAATTGTTATTAATTTTTATCAAGCAATTGTTATAATAACTACAATTAAAATCTATGATCAAAATATTTCAAATATAACTTATACATTTTCTTTTAATTTGTCTTTTGCAGAATTAGACGAGTTTCTGCAAGATTTAGATGAAGACGTAGAGGGTATGCAGAGCACCATTTACTTTTTACAACAAGAACTACGCAAGGCCCGGGAGTCGGTCACGTTACTGCAACAGGAGAATTCAGCATTAAAGGCGAATACAAACGACAATAATTTATCGAACGGTTTGTCGCCCCATACGCCACCGATTAAGAAAGAGGAATCGGAAGAAACTGCTGTACCAGATACGAAACCTCCGAAACCGATGGAGGACAGTGATATGTGCAAAGGTGTACGGACTCCACCGTTAACGTCGCCCCAGAGTGAGCTTACCAGTGTCGAAAGAACAGAACGTGCAGAGAGAAAACTTAATCAAGCCGATCATAATGACGAGAGTTCTAGCGACTCCGCGGCGTTAATTATTAAGGTTGATAACGAGGAACTTAGTGATAGGGAGGAGGAGCAGGAGGAGAATCGGAACAAAAGATTATTAAGGAGTAAAAATCACAGTAGGAATAGTGGTAAATCGAACGGGGAGGAGGTGTTAACGCGAACAACGCGGGGTAGGGACAGGACAAAGAGGGAGAAAAGTGCAGCCAGTAGTGATGATGAAAGGACGCACAAGAAGAAACGGAGGGAGAGTATTCTTTCTCTCGATTATAACGAAGCCGATGACGACGCGCTAGTTTTAACCAATGGCGAGACTCTGCAGAGTGATCCGGAATGAGCGATTATTTTAGGTTGACTTTGAACGACATTAACCACACATGGTTGAAATTTGCGATATGCATGATTTAACATCCCCACGTTACTACTGTGTACAAAATTTTTTATCTAAAGCAACGCCGGCTATTTACAAGATGAATTATTTGAATAAATAAATAATTAGCCATAAAGAAACGTAATTTCAGTACCTGTATTCGTGATAAACTGCAAAGGATGAATATTTGGTCTCTAAAAAAATAACGACAAGCCTGTAAATACTCTTATACCATTAGATCGATATATAAAGTTCACGTTTACGTCGTTACTTGCAAATGACCAAGTTGCATATTAAATTGCAAAGATATATCAGACAAAAAATCTGAATAGGTTTAATATAATTTATTACAGCGCCGAACGCGCTGTAAGGAAACCCAGAACAATCGAGTTTTGTTTGTATTTTGTAAATTTATTGTATTAAAACTCTATGTAAAAACCAGCAAAGGCTTTGGTTAATCAGTAAAAGGAAAGGATCCGAAAGATATTGTCAAGAATTAATCAAAAACGCCTGACTATATATATTACATAAATAAAATAATTCTAATACCTTCAGAAAAAGAAAGGAGCGCACTGTGAGATTTTCACATGATTATTTACGTAATGGTCCGATGTACATATGTATTCCTGCGTGCAATATGAGACATGTATCGATCCCACATAAATACAATGTGCGTTTCGCTTTTATCAAACAATTGGATGGAAAACATATAAAGCAAATGACATAAAATACACAACGTTAATCTTAGTGATGCATACGGATTGATCTCACAGACTGATACGTTAAACTTACATTTTTAATTTTCTCTAAACTTAAACTAAACTTGCATAGTATTTGATATCTTTTATATTATCTATATATGCAAATTTGTTTCGTATCGTCCCTTGGAAAGATTTGCGCTTTCAATTTTGTTCACGGTCTAACGTTGTGAGGAAAAAATAGAGGATATCAAAATTTGCATTGAAAAGAACATTACGTTCCATCCCAAATTTTCTGTACAGTGCCATTATTATTCTTGTCTAGATATCGATGCGATAATAACTTTTGAATTACGAGCGACGGAAAATAAATTAGCCTTTTCTTACGCACATTTTGCAATCGAAGCATGGTGTCTTCTTTTCTCTAAATAATTTAAGGACGATTGAAAACAACTTGTATACTTCGATGAGAGTCCAATGAAATTTTTACACGTCCGCCTTTTTGCTTACGCGATGTAGAACGTTCGCTAATTTACACGCTCACCGCTAAAAGTATGCTAACATGAATTGTGAATCTTCAACTGCAAGACATGATCATTAAAGGATTCCTTAATCAGACTGAAAATTAAGTTAATTTCCTTCCATTCCGTACTTGGCATTCAATCATATGATTGGCAAAGAAGCGCTGCATCGAAGAAATAGAGAAGAAGAAAATTTAACTTTAAGGACAATCCTTAATCAGGATAATTGGAAGGTAAATAAATCCAATATAAAATTTAATATATAGTATTTAGAAATTTAAATTGAAAAAGAGAGGATATTGCCGCCGCCGGGGCAATACTCGATCGATCGATTTGCAATTGGAACACACCGCGCGATGGGCAAACTTCAGGTTTCTGTCTGGGAACGGCACTTCGCCCGCTTCACCGCAAAAACCACGCGATTCTACGCGAATTTCCACTTGCGACGTCGGTATCGCAGCGAACTCGGCGAACAGTTTGAGCAGGCTCGCGTGTGTATCGCTGCCCGCTGACGTTTCGCAATGGTGTTGGTGGTGTAGAACTGTGTACATACATACATACTTGTGTAGAACCGTAAGCTCGGAACTCACGGACAACCGCAAGTAGAAAGCTCGCAAATCCTTGGGAAAGGTAGAATCACAATTGCCCGAAGGACAGTTCACCCCTCGCCCCGATCATGTTCGCAGCAAGGCGCGCTCTGATCTCCAGTACAATGTAAGCACGATAGCCGCCTCTCGCCGACTTGCTCCGTTGTTTTCGCATTATGTAATTTCTAACCTGTCACGCGACCTCTCGACATCTTTACAATGATATTTTCGGGACATATCTATAGCTGCAATTAAAACCGAGCTCTTGCTCGAATCGTTTGATGAGCCGACGTTAATAATTTAATGTAAAATTATCATGTAAAATGTGTCAGTACTTTTTTGTACTTTTCGTACCGACGCAGAACTGGCGCAACAGCTGATCGGCGAATTGTCAAAAGAAATAAGCTATTTTTGTTTGAAATTTTAGACTTTTTCCTGGAGATTTTTTCTTGATTTAGAAAAAATTTAGTTTTTATAAAATTCGCAAACGAATAATTTAATTGCTGGAACATTATCTTGCAAGATATATACATTTGCTGTTTTTTTTCTTGTAAAGAGTGCTTCCAACCGGTAGAGTTATCTCGCACACCTTTACATTTATAGATTGTTTTTTTTCTATCTTCGTGTATTTTTTATTTATTTATTATATTATTATATTATGTTATTTATTATATTATTCTTCATAATCCATTATCTCGAAATAAAAATCGTTTTCTGTAAACTTATAGCGATAATAAAAATTATACCGCTTAATTATAAATATAAATATTATATTACGGTTTAATTAAAATTATATCGTTTGCAAAATCTATAAATAAAGATATAAATAAAGGAAATTGTAAAAACACATATCTTTTAAACAGAAAACAGAAATTTTGAAATTAGAAACAAAAGAGCAAGTGTTTATTTTACTTTTATTTATTATATATTTTTCTACTTATTATATTATTTCATAGTATAATACTAATTTTTACTTTATAATGTGCATAATAATGTAATGTAACGTTAATATATCTGTGACTGATGCAGCAAGGATGTCTTCGCGAGGTCGAAGCATTCACTTCCGGATCTGCCGTACAGCTACAAAGCTCTGGAGCCTATTATATCCAGCGAGATCATGGAGCTTCATCATTCCAAGCATCATGCAACCTACGTTAACAATCTGAACGTAGCCGAGGAAAAAATGCAGGAGGCAGTCGCAAAAGGCGACGTCAATACACAAATCGCCCTGGGCCCAGCTATCAAATTCAACGGCGGTGGTCATCTTAATCATTCAATCTTCTGGTGCAACCTCTCGCCCAATGGTGGCAATCCAGATGGTAATATCGAGAAACGAACGGATTAAACACTCACATAATTGATTAGACTCCAATTCATAAAAGAAATATATGTATAATGTTCAAGTCAATTTAAAGCAATTAAAGAATAAGTCTCATAAAACTTTGTTTACAAAGTTTGCATAAAAGTGCACAATGAAGATTGGGATTCCATTAAGACTTGGCTAGTGTTCAACGACAATATTATTTGATCTTATTTTCATTAATTGTATTTCACAAGCTTCGTAAACGTTACATATACATTTAATCATCATCAATTTTCACCACATGTGGTATAATGCCTGGATTCCAAACTTTATAATTTATAAATTTTTAAACTCATAAAGTACAAAGTTAAAATATAAAAAAACTTACTTCAAGAAATGGGGGGAAGACGTGGTAATTGAAAAATTTTATTTCTTGAGATTAAGGGAAAAGAAAAAGAGATTATCAATAAATGTGAATAATTTTTAATAAACGTAGATCTTTCTGTGGAAAAAAGAATCTACGTATATATGTGAGAAACGATTAGATATAAAAATACTTTTCTAATCATGTAATGTCAATCGGAAGATATATATAATATATATTGTATATATTGTATGTATATACTGTATATATAATAATTGTAGTTCGTATATTATAATTTGCGCAGATGGATGATATATCGCGTATTTTTTTTACTTAGCTGCCCTTGTGAAGCAAATCAGCAAAGACTTTGGTAGTTTGGATGAATTGAAAAAGCGCTTGTCCGAAATAACCGTAGCGATTCAGGGCTCCGGCTGGGGTTGGCTCGGTTATGATCAGAAGAACAAGTCCCTGAGGATAGCGACTTGTGCGAATCAAGATCCACTGCAAGCCACGACTGGTCTCATTCCTCTCTTCGGCATCGACGTGTGGGAACACGCCTATTACTTGCAATATAAGAACGTACGACCCGTTTACGTGCAAGCAATTTTCGATATCATTAACTGGCAGGATGTAAACGCACGCTTTAAAATCGCCACTGGTTGCTAAGGGTTAACAAAGTTGTTTAGCATTTAAGTCTGTTTTCAGATATTGAGATGTCGCTTAGAGTGACGCTTTTATTAGGACCAATAGACATTATCGGGAATTTTTGACGCACTTAATTCGCCTGTGATTTCATGTATGCTTTTCTTTTCTACGCTGTATCCGAAGTGACTACAATCGAGTGACAAGTAAAACAAATGTGAAAAAAATACAAGAATGTAAAAGTACGCTTATTTAGGACCTTATCCTTAATATAAAATAAAAGTCTGGTTTTATCTTACAATTTACAATAGTGATAAATAAAAAAGACACGTAGCTCCAGGACGATCGATTTGTACTTAGCGAATTTGACCCTCAGCCTATATATTCCTTACTAGAGAAGGCAATAGAAAACCACTATTTACTTATTCTTAGTAAGTTTATCAACTTACATTCAGAATCTATAAACGTTACTGATAAGAGTTTAACACGTGTAAGAATTACGAGAAATTTATCTGACTTTTATTTAACAGGAAAAAGAACGAAAAGTATATGCGGAAATAAATAGAAGATGTTCTCAGATGGATTAGACCCGAAGACTCTTATACAAAATCAATTTTTTGTCAGATCAAACTACATATGAAAAAATACTTTTATATTGGTAATTAATTAATTAATAATTTATTGCATATATACAATATTGATTAATAACAAAGTAAATAAATAAGATGCACATGAGACAGATGTACGTACATGCAAAAAGTAAAGCTTCAGCAAGACTGCAACTACATAACGCTTACATGAAATTAAAAATATGATATTTATAACATAAAATGGCAAGATAGATAGACATATATTATTATTGGAGCAAATTATTCTTTTGTAAATCAATTAAAAAACATTTTATTGTTTACATTACATAAAATCAATAGAATAAATTTTTTAATAAAATTTCTTTTATAATCACGCGTTTCAGATTACCAGATACAAGTGCGGTACAAGCACAAATTGACAGCGATGCATTTCGAAGACAGAACGACCCGCGGGAGAAATGGACCGTCTAGGAGCGATACACTTCCGATAATTAAGTCACTTCACCGCGGGGAAAAGCAAGGTTATGTTTGGGAATCGCCAGGCTGTGATTCATCTGGCTTTCCAGAGGAAGGCGAAACGCGAAACGGAGCAAGCAAAAACGCGTTATCTGCGCGTGTGCGCGAGAGCGAGATCGTGATCTTTATCCTCTCGCCCACAAAGAGCGAGCTCAGCGAGCGGACTCGGGACTCTCGGGAGGCGAGAGCGCGCAGGTCTCCGTCGCGAGTTGAAGGTAGGCGCACGCGAACGAGCACGGGACACGGGACGAAACCCGTTCCGTTTGTTCGCGGGCAATCGCAGCAACGTTCGCCGCGAAGAGCGCGAAGCGCGAAGAGCGACGGCGGACGGACGTAGGCTGTGAGGCGAGAGGGCAGGCGTTTACAGGCCGGAGCAGGGAGCTTCGCGCGCGCGAGACTCCGATAATCGATCGCGGGCGTCGCGCGTCGTACCGCCGCGCCGGATAAGTCGGGCAAACCGAGTGGCGTCGCGACGCACAGCACAGCACAGCGACAGCGTGCACCGCTCGGCGCTCTCGCCGCTTCCGCGGAACGTGTCGTCGGACCTCGGGCCTCGGAGCCAGTATGGCCGTAGGACCTCAGCTGTTTTCACGTCACTGCCTTCGTATCTGGTGAGTCGCCTCGACACGGGGCTCTTCAGTTCCTTTTTTTTTTTCTTTTTCTTTTGTCTCGTTCGCGCGTACCGCTCGCGCTAACTTCTCGCTTCTCCCTCCCACTCTTTCTCTCTCTCTCCCTCTCTCTCTTTCTCGCGACTTGTCGCGCGCGCGACAAGCGTGCGTACGTGTGTGCGTGTGTACGTGCGTACGCGATCGCGATCGCACGTCTTTACAAGCGCCGCGCGAACGGCCTCGTAAGTGCAACATTCGCGTCGTGCGGCCGCGACGGACGATCATTTATTTAAACGGCCGACTCCGTCGTCGTTATCGAATGGCGATATAGGTGTGCATAAAGGCGTCTCGAGCGTTTCTTTCGAGACGCCTTTGTCCGTCGTTCCGGAGCAAACGTCGGGGACGGGGACGAATTCGCGTGAATCTCGAGGCGAGCTCATGAAAGCGGATTGTTTCAAAACGAACGTGTCGCGCGGCTTGTCTTACTCGATCGTCGAGGTCTCCACTCTCCAATCGAGCGAGTTCGCGCGAGTTAAAATTCTCGGTGGAGTAGGCGCGGTGAAACTGGAGGGGAATTTTCGCGAAATGTTAAGTCGAGACAACACGATCGAAATCGTCGAAGATGCGAGGGCGAAGTTTGGCCCGAGATCGCGGTATTTTTACCGATTATCTCGCGTTACGTTTACTTGACCGAGAAAGAAAATTTCTGCTTCCCATGAGTAGCCGTAACTTGCGACTTCGCGGCTAAAAGGTGCAAGAAGGTGGTCTGAGGTGGTCGATCAGCCTGCATGGGTTCTCGTGCAATTTCTCGAGTGTTCCGAGCCACTCGCGTTGCGTCAAGGGTTGAAACTTAAGGGTTGAGATATACCTCTACGAGCGAGAGATATTTAAAAACAGGCCCTTTTCGTTAAACTTGAAAAGTGCATTTATTTTCGACTCGATCTATGATTTAAAAAACTTATAAACAGCATTTTGACATCTCTATAATATCGAGAAAATCTGAATTTCAAATAAAGAATCTAAATAGAAAACTGAAAAAACTATACCTATAACTCGACAACAAATCTCTGTGCATTAACGCAGATATCTACTCGGAGCGGATATTTATTTACGCTTCTTACGTTTTTTTATTTTTTTTTTTTTAATTATTCGCCGTTTGGGATATTTTGCGTGTCGACGTGGCATGATCGACGATCAAGATGGAATGAATAGGAAAGAAAGAGAATTAAAAGGCCGAGATCTTTATATTATTTTTATCGTATAATGCGAAAAGAAAATAAAATAGTTTGACATTGAAAGAAATTGAAAAAAGGATGCTCTGTTTAATGTCATTGTATGAAATGTCTCATCAGTTTTATTCTCTCCTCACGTCCGCCGTCTGACTGGCCGCTTTTTATAATTATTGACGTTTTTGTCATTTATCTTGATAGACAAAATCTTTTTATGCTGAAAGGAAATTCTAAGAAGATTACATTTAACGTTACATGTAAGTGTACATTAAGAACATACAATTTATTGTTTAATAATATTAAATTTTCTTCTTATCTCTTGTATTCACACGTAGGAGATGATCTTGGAATAAAAGTTCAGGGACAAAACAACTATGCGCTCTTTCAGCGCGTTTTTCATTAAATTCTCGATAGGTTCTGAATTAGACTTTGATCTAATGAATAGAATAACTGCGAATAATTGCGAAATATCGAGAGGTAATCGATTAGTCACAGATTCGATTAAGTTTTAATTGAACGTTTTTTCATGACTAGAAAATATCGAACGGCCGGGCGTTGAACGTGCGCACACTCGAAATTACGATTCGTAATTTCTATATCAATAATTGTTTGAAAATTGTTCATTCTAATTACGAGTGTCTTATTGGTAATGTCTTATCTTTTTCGTTCAGGCCCTTTTCGTTAAACTTGAAAAGTGTGTTTATTTTTGACTCAATTTTATATGAGTCAAAAAACTAAACGGCACTTTGACGTCTCTATATCGAGATAAAAAATCTGAATTTCAAATAAAGAATCTAAATAAAAAAATCTGAACCTCAGATTCGTTTGAAAATCTCGTTGACATCAATTCGCGATCAATCTATCACGTCATTCTCATCGTGCCTCGACCCGCCCGTCACAGATCGTCATATAGAGAGAGTACCCCCGGATTGACTGAAGCGAAATGGCATAGGGTATAACGATTTCACTCGTGGAACACAGGGGTGGGCGGTGCGCGAAGGGGATTGAAGGGTTCGAAGGTTACGACGGGCCGTAGGTAACGTTCCGCCGACATAAACGAAGTACGAGGGCTAGGGTAGGTCAGTAATGATCAACGTTTCGAGTATCGTGACTGCTAATTTGTTGACCGATACTTTGGTGACATAATTTCTGAGTAGCGGCGATGGGAGTGTATATGTACACCGATTTGCTCTCCAAATAGCGCGATTCTCGTAAGTGAGAGACTTTTATTTATTTATTAATTGCCGCGGGTTTCAATGAAGTGTCCAAACTGAGGAAAAGTCGATGCTAAATTCCCTGAAATATCATCAATGATTCAAGATAATGAACACCCTGCGAACGTATATCAATGAGACGAGAATGAATACGGAAATGGATACTATTCTGTCGTTTGGAAACGGAGGAGTGAAAATGTTTTATGTAATAAACGAAACTGACGTTTCTTCAATTCTGAATTATTTATTAAATTTCGAAGCAAATTATTTATTTTTATGATTTTCTCTTAATAAAAATACCAGTATAAAATGAGAAATGTAAACAAACTTTGAAACTTTGATAAGTCCTTAATATGAGTAAATAAATAATAAAGGCACATTCTGTGCATATTTCAAATCAACTTTTAACGAGATATTAGAAAAAAAGTTTTTCATAACATTTTTATTTAACGCGCTATCAAAAATACAAAAATTGCGAAAGTAATTAACATCCAATTATATGTCCAAAGCTAAGCTCACTTCGAATTAGACAAAACGGCGCTTGCTAAAACTCATTGCTCCAATTTATGATCATTGATCACCCTCTCTCATAAAATATTGGTTATTCGATAAATTCGTTTAAACAACTAAATAGTTTATTCCCTTCGGGAACACGATTCCCTTCGAGTCGTTACATTGTATTGTATATATATGTGTAGATCGTATGTAGAGGCACGTGTAAATACGCGCGAAGTTATTAATGCTTCAACGTCAATTTACGCACGTATCGAAGCGTACATGCATTTTCAAATGCTTCATAAACACATATGCTTCGATAAGCGGCTAAATTAACGGTCCCGCGTGTACATATAGATTGATACTTTTAGCTAGGTGGATCGAAACGAATCGATAAGAACTCATTTTGTAAAGTCGCACGTTTCCAAGAAGAGTTCGTTATTTTATTCCGCAAATAAATGTTATTCAATTAAAAAATTAGGTCCCGCGAATAAAGATCTTTGGATGCAGAGACGGGTAACGAAAGTCTCTTTCGCGAATTTTCGATGAATTCTGAGTCCGCAAGAAGCCAGACACACGCGATGTCCAATAAGAATTCCCTTCGATGAAAAATCCAAAGTTCAAGGAATCCACGAACGAAAGGAACGAAGTGGGAAAGCAGCTGACTCATTCGTACATATACGTAATAATATCGCCATCCTCATTCAATACCCTCGTTTTACGGGGGGGGGGGGGGGGGGGGGGGGAAGGGGGCAAGCGTGCTAACAAGGAGGCGTTGACTCGCCTCGTTGAATCTTCTATGTATAACCCGAAATTTCGTTCTCGAAAACATCTTGAGGCGTATTCCGGCGAGCGACGCGGCGCGGCGCGGCGACGCCGAGCGTCGGCGTCGCGTCCTCGCACGCGCGGACGTATTACATGTTAAAGTAATCCCGAAGGAGGAGGGGGTGCAGGGGGTGTGACGGCGCATCGTTTTCGCGGCGCGCGAAAAGGGGATGATTTTTGTATGCTTAATCGACGTCGACGTCGAAGAAAGTGGGCATCGGGGCCTTCCTGTCGAACCGTGTGTGGGGCATGTACATACGTGTGTATATGCGCGCGCGGTACCATCGGCGATGTCGTGGGTATCTTTTACTTATTGATTGCTCCGTGGAAATTGGCCGGCGCCGCCTGCGTCGCATCGGTCGATCGTCGGGTTGCAAGGCTGACGTCACCCGGTCTGCCTCCGCGGGCTATTGATTTTCTCCCACCCCCCCTTAGACGCGACGCGATTGGTCCATAAACCGAGAAAGCGGCCAGACACGGTCCTGGACCACCACCGTGTGTCGTCGATCGACGCGCGCACCCGCATCGTTCCTCAGCGCTCGCGCGTGCACTTTGTAGCTTATAGATGTGTGTATATATATATATACGTATAGATGTACGTATACATTTGATATATGCGTGTAAGGGTACACGTGCGAAGGTAAATGCCTGTGTGCGCGCGCGCCACGTTGATTCCAATTCAACCACCTTCCGATGCTATACTCCGCCTGAAAGGTCCGTAGAAAGGAAGAGCCAAGTGTTGCGGGGGCGCGCGACAAGCCGTGCCCGAAATGCGCTGAAAGAACGCAAGGATGACGCGCGATTCGCAATGACCCTCGCTCGAAGATGAGCCGTCTGGCTGACAGTCAATTAATCGGCCTCGGTGCGTCCCCAGCACGACTCATCACCCCAGCCTTGATGGCCGGATTGCGCACATCAGCGAACCCACATACGCCATCAACTTCCGTGCGCGCGCGAGCGCATACACACGGGGCGGGAGGGAGTGACCTCCAAAGAATTCCTTCATTTCGCGAAATGAGATCTCCCGCGAGAAATTCCGCGAGGTGACTTACGCGAGGACATGGTTGAAATTCACTGGTGAAGTGATATCGAAGGTCCGGCATACCTTCGAGTTTCATGTAACTTCGGCAAGCGATTGCCGGACGTGCATTCGAATTTCACATTACTTTTCGTCCTCTATCTCGTTCTCCATATACAATGTGGATCGATGATTCTACTTCGTCCTTTCGTCGCAGAGGCTTCTTTCGAATAGATATGAAATTCTTGAATAAATAGTATAAGGAAAACACACGACCGCTATGATATACAACCCAGACAGCACTATGCCCAAAATCGGGACATAAGACACCTTAAAGACGTCCTTATTTTGGTCCCGATTTTGGACATGGTATTGTCTGGGTCGTATATCACAGCGTCGAACGAATTTCCGAAAATCGATTGTCGGGAAAACTATGGACGAACGTGACGTTGCACATAAATGATAGGAGAAGTTTAGTTTATTCAAGAATTGTACACAAAAATTCATATGAATAATATTATTAGGCTATCAAGATCCATCTTCAAAGATGACATCTTTAAGACGTCTTCAAGACGTCCCGATTTTGGACATGCGTGTTATCTGGGAATCAATTTAGTGGAAACGCCATTTTCAGTCAAGACTGGATCTTGGTAGCCTAATAATATTATGCGCATGAATTTTTGTGTACAATTCTTGAATAAACTAAACTCTTCCTGTCCTTTTTTATATGCAACGTCACGTTCGTCGAGTTTTCCCGACGATCGATATTCGGAAATTCTTTCTAGACACGATAGTGCGGGTTCTCCTCCCGGGTATCATGAGAACCGCTGTCGCAAATGAAGGATTATGATAGTAACGAACTGAAACTTTAATCTGGTATAAGAGGAGCTTGAGACAGTTGAGACAGTTCTAATTAGAGGTGGCGGTATAATTGATCCCCTTAGGGCGACCGTAATTATAAAATATACCCAACGAGAATATTTTTCTCGTATATGATTATATGAGTCATTTCTCCACCCAGCTTCATCGGAGTATGAGGGTGACCGTAAAGCCGTTGTCACACTACGTATTGCGGACGCGGATCGGATTGAGATTGCGGATCGGAATTCAGCCAATCACAGACGAGAGCTGCCCGTCTGTGATTGGTTGAATTCCCATCCGCGATCCGCAATCTCAATCCGATCCGCAATACGTAGTCTGACACGGGCTTAAGGATCGCCTCTCCACCCCTTTACCTCCAACAAATGACGCATCAATGCGAAGGTCGTTTAAAGATTTCCCCATGGATGTAACATCCGATTTGCGTGTACCGTTTTAAGATCTTCCTAAGAGATTTTTTTAGTGCAAAACGTTTTGGAAGATAATCGTTCGAGAACAATTCTCACTGAAATTTTTACCGAAATCTCTCGAGATCCAATCTCTAATTGCCGAGATTAACGAGAGATAAGCCTGGATGATTAATCTTCAGGTGGGTGGGTGGACTATTATACGACTCCGTACGCGATAATTGAATCAATCACTGTCCAACTTTTTCACAAAGGCCCGTATTTAGAAACTCCGATAAATCTACGCTTAATGTATCTTCTAAAGGCGTGTACAATTTACACGGCCGGCCGTTGTAAAAGCTAAAAGATAATAACCGATATTTCTCGTACACATGCGTGGGCAAGTGTATCCGTATGGCAATACGGAAAATTGCCTCGCATTGTGCGACATGGGACCAGACAATAACGATACAGAAACATGTCTAAAGGACATATCGAAAATGTCTGAAATATTATTGTCTATTGACATTTTCATAGCGTTCTTCAGACTCCTAGATTTTTGTTTGAAACGATTTATAAAAATTATGAGCTCGCTATATTTGTGGAATGTTCGATGCGCGACATAACTTATAAATTGTAGCCACGACGTAACTTATAAATTATATTTTCCGCCGAAATTTGTTCACCGATATTCATTAAGGAAATTAAGGCACAACTGAAATTAATTAGAATCCCTCTTCGTATCGCCTGTACCGTAATTGGCTCTTTTATAATTAGATTTATTTAATTATTTCAGAGTTTATAAATCACACTTATTTCATCTTCCCGTTGCCCTTTTTAGCTTATACATGACGTCTGTCATTCAAATCGGGTCACGTAAAAATTCTAGTGAACGCGTGTTAAAAATTTATTAATTGTACCAAATAAAAACGTGTCATTATCGACTTTGTCTCACATAACGATATCATCGTTGCGGTTTTAAAATGCTGATAAAAGCAGCCCGGAATAGCACTTGCTTGATTTGTTGAAATTTCGCATTTTGAGTGCGGACTAAATATGTTATGTCAACAAAAATATATCTTTGCTGCTATCTTTATTTTGCATGACGTTCGACTGATTTAACGAATAAGCTTTTTAATAAATATATGTATGTTTAAATTCTTCATTAATTTATTTTGGAATCTGCCATTACTTTGACACAATCCGGTATACATGGTCTTCCCTTTTTTGCTATTAGAGAATTAACGGCGTAGATGCAATCTAATGGAGGCTCCTTTTGATGTGTCGAAAAATTCATTAAACTTGTTTGTTGTCAGTGCCTCGGATATGTATAATCCCGTTATCAAAATTGCAACGTGTCGTCCTAACTGTAAAATAGGCTGGGAGTTTAAATGGCTCTTCATTATTATGTGCAGGTGGCTTACGAGAAGCGCGATAATCTCTCTGAGATATCTGCTATTCATTGGCGTAAACTAGATAAACGTACACCTGTGGGACATTAAGTCCACCCCAGTCCACCCCAGTCCACCCCCTCTGCTTCCACGTACGCATACACGAAAGTATACAGTTTGCTGAAAGGGAAAAGGGGATGGCACACAATCCTAGTAAAGTAACGAACGCTGCATACGTCAGGATTGGCAAACTTAATTTTGCCACCCGCACTTTAAATAGCTTTTTGGTTTCTTGCCTTTAGCCAGGTCGGTTCACTTTGTGGAAGATATTTGCGGCCGCCTACGCGACCCTTGTGTTTCGTATGTAAGCTCGAGCCATTCAGCGAGGAAATCATGAGCTCGCAGTTGCGCGCGTGACAGAACAAACATTACCACCCCTTTACAGAAGCCGCCTACGAGGCAGTACGAGGCGCTCGCGCGCGTGCCACGGCACCCACCCCTCCTACCGGTAGCGGATAAAATGTGGCACGGTAACCCGAGACATGGGGTTGCGCGACTAGGGATGCTTTAATTTAATAGGGTACAGAGTATTTTTATTCATTCGCGAATATTAAACACGAGCGACAAAAAACATTTTATGGAGGGTAAAACTTTCCAGTGGATTATGCAAATTCGATGAAGATATAAAAAAAAGGGACGACGACGTAATTGACACATGTGGACTGTTTTTTGTTCACCATATCTTTTCCAAAATAGGTATATGGAAGGTCTATGAATAACAATAATTTACAATAATTAATTGAGGAAAAAGCGAGTAGGAGGGTGTAGGAGTCCAGAAATTAGACATTTTACAATCTTGAAATTAGATAATCATATAGCACAAAGAAATAAACTTATTCGAGCTTAAAATACGGAAAATAATATAAAACGTTTCAATTCAGTGTCATAATTTATTTTACAATTGCAATAAATGTCAACATTAAAAAGGAAATTATTGTCGTCTTCGGAACGAAGCGGACGCGCGTTAATTACTCCTACTGGTTAATTACAGAAATTTCAAGCCTCTCGATCGTCGCGGAGAAGGCGCCTCTCTTTGTTAGAAGGAAGTATCGATACCTGCGTCGGTTCGATACCGAAGGGGTAGGAAAGTAAGTAGCGGTACCCTACTAAACTTAAGCATCCCTACCCCCGACGCGCGCGACTTCGCGTTCCCGACGACGACGACGACGACGACGACGAGGACGACGGACGGAGCAGCACGCAGGCGCCCGGAGCGTAACATCGCCAGCACTCGCCACGACTCGGGGGTGGTGTTGCAACGGGGGTGGCGAAGCCGAACGTCCGATCGGCGGATGGCAGACAGCAGGCAGTGCAGGGGTGGCTCGTAACTCGTATGCGTGCGCGCGGGTGTATGTACACGCGCTATAATGTCAGCCTACGTGGCCGCCGTGGTTCTCGCGGGTCGCGGATCGTCCAGCGGATGGCCGACGTAGTGACGTAGAGTGCTGGAGAACGCTGTCGTACGTGAAGAATCGCCGTCGCGAGTGCCGTCGCGAATCTTCCTGGTTTCGTCTCGCCGCTCGCGAGTCATTTCTTCTCTTTCGCGCGAAAGGGAAAGGAAGATCCTCGTCGCGAGACCGAGACATCTTCGGTCTTCCCTTGGCATTCCCCACCTGGCCCCCCGCTCTGGCGTTCTCTTTCCGTTCGCGCCGCCGAGAAGAGGTAAGCCCATAAGCCTGACGTCCGTACGACGTCGTACCCTCCGAGCGTGCAGACGATCGATCGTAAAAATCCACATATACACACCGTAGCCCCCGCCGTTCCCCGCCTCACGCCCCTTCCGGGCCTTCCTCCGGCGAACTACACTCGGATACGCCGTCGTATCGATCACGCCGCCGCGGCCGCCACGATAATGTTTTGCACGTCTATTACGGGGACGGCCTCGTCGTGGAAGGGAATGTTTCTTTCGGAAACCCGACGACGTTGATCGTCCTCGTCGAATCCCTCGGGGGTTCTCGCAGGTCGCGGCCTCTTGGGCGGCCCTCCGCGCGTGTTTTACCGAACACCCTCGAGAAATAGCAGGCGCTGGCCAGGCTGGAGTTCGAAGCTCCTTCGATTCTCATCCCTAGTATTCTTAACACGTTGTCTGCCCAGCGAGTTTTGTATTTCTCACTGTGTACGTGTGTATAACACAATACAATTTTATAATCATAAAAGGATAAAATATTGCGCAATATGATTAATGATTAATGAAAATAAAAATTGTATTATCGTTGAATAGCACGCTTTTTACTTTATATTGTTATCCACGGTTATTTACTCCGTTCAAAATTTTATTAGATATTTATTTTTTACGAACCTTTTAAAAAATTTTGATAGCACCGTTCAGCAGTGACTATCATAACAGTAAAACCTATTAACTATACGTTTGTAAAGTTAATTACGCATTAATTTGACGAGAAAAATGCGTTCTGCAATATTTAACAAATTATTATACTATTTCACGTGATATATATCATTTCATTTCCTGTTAGCAGCGACTATAATCAAGATATAATATCCGTTTCGAGGAGAGACCTTCCATTATCTCGTTACCTTTCCAAATTCTTCCATTCTTTCGTTCTATCCTATTTTTTCCCTTTTTCCTCCTAATTCTGCCGTTATCTCATTATCCGTTATTCATAAATAATCTCCTCGACGGATCTCAAATTAAGTCGGTCGAGATTAAAAGCGCATGATCTTCTGGACAATAATGAATACTTATTGAGAAGCAAATACAATTCTCTTCTCTATTCTCTGTTCTCCGAAGAAACAGGCGGGGATAAACTTAATTAGGTGGTCCCTCCCTGAATCGCGCAAGTACTGCATACTGAGAAGCTCCTCCGTCTTGTTGGCGTCGGCCAGATTCTATTGCGTATTCATGCGAATTTTCACGTAAGACATCGCGACTTCCGATGACTCATTTACACGCCTACATTTACATTACGCATTTCCGTGCTTTCGGGTTCAATTCTTTCGAACTTTCAGCGAGCGTGTTGACAATTGATTGTCATCCGTCGACTTGCAGATAGATAATGCTCTTTAAATAATACGGGGAAAAATTAAGTAATTTTAAATGAACAAAGTTAAAGTGAACAAATATTTAAAGTGGACAAATTTAAAGTAAACAAATGTAAATAAGTGGGCAAATTAAATGAACAAATTTAAAGTACATTAAAACATGAAATTCCTTTTCGCACTTTGACAATTTTAATAATACATATAACAATATTAATACATATAGCACGTACGTCAATGCTAACGTATTTGTATGTTATACCACGTATTAATATATTAACGCTTTCGTATATAATATATTAAAACATATTTATTCCAATTATCGATCTATCATTATACGCGCACAATTTTCTAGTGGCAATACATAAATGTGTTACTTACCTCACATCGGCGTATAATGACGTCAATATATACGTTCGTATTATCGTCAATATACGACATTCATCATTTGCATTAACAATATTGATTCATTAATATTTATAGAAAATTAAATCGTCGTGAATAAATAAAAAGTGAGTTTCTGACCACGCACAAGTTCAATTCTTCGTACGTTAAATAGTACTTTTTCCGATATAACTCGATATCGTGGGATTTGATCGGGAAAATGATCGAATATCTGAAAATCCGATTTCCTTTTTTCGTCGACGAATTCGTTTTTTCTGTCCAAACGCTCGCCGATCAGTCAAGATGAATATCTCATCTCTCGCTAGAATATGACTTCCCCGCGATTTCCTACAAATATAGATCGGTCACGGTACTAATTAATCATTCTCCCATATCCGATAATTCACGTATTTCTGGACGGATCAATGGCCCGCACTATTCCTCGACAACGGTTGTAAATATGTAAATGTCGTTATCATATTCAACCGACCGATTATATTGCACGGAATTTTTCGAATGGTTTCCACTCGATCGCGGATAGAAGTCTGTCGTGTCTAATGACATTAAGCAGCACATTTGCATAAATTTAGATTGTACAAAGCGTAATTTAAATTTAAGTTTAATAAAAGCATGGATGAATCTAATATAATCCTTAAAAATGAGTCTGATGTAAAATGATTGATCTTTCAGTGGTTCATATCAACGATTAACGATACTTGCGTAAAAAATATTCCGCGCTCGAAAAAAATATACTGGTGTATTTTAAATTTAATAAAAGCACATGTAAATCTTACATATGATCCTTAAGAATTAGTCTGATGCAGAGTTACCGGTCTAGTTTCAGTCAACGATTAACGGCACTTTCGTCATGCAAAATGGTTTATGCACGCAAAAATATACCGTGTATTTTTAATTTATTAAAACACACACACATTAATGTAATAAAATTTAACAAAACATTTTTATTAAAAATTTAATAAAACACATTTGAATCTTATATGATTCAGTCTGATGTAAAATCTATCTGATTTCAGTGGTTTATATCAACGATTAACGACACTTTCGTGAAAAATATTTTGTGCACGCAAAAATGTAAAATATGCCATATATTTTTAATTTAATAAAAATATGAGTAAATAGTTAAATAATCATTAAAAATGATTCTGATGTAAAATGATCTATCTGGTTTTAGTGATTCATATCAACGATTATCTAATATGACACTTGCGTAATAGTATTGTGCACCTAGGGAAGAAAGCGACGTTTTTCAGACGAGTGTGAAGTTTGCCGTCCGGGCCGAAGGTGAGGGCGGCAATCACACGAGTCTGAAAAAGCTTTCTTCCCGTGGTGCAGCACACGATATTTTTCACACCTCCCTAGGGAGGGAATGATACTTTTCCTCTCCGCTTAGCAGAAGAAAAAGTATTCATTCCCTCCCGGCGAGAGGGAATGATACTTTCCCTCCCGCTGGCGTGAAATTGGCCACTTTCGTCCCGCTCTATACTGCAGGCATGAAAAGTCGAACTTTCCGTGGAGGTGTTGTGAAAAAAATATTCCGCACACGAAAAAAGTATATTGGTTATTTTAAATTTTATAAAAGCACATGTGAACTTTATATCATCATTAAGAATGAGTCTGTGTTGTAAAGTAACCTGTTGTTTCAGTAGTTCATATCAACGATTAATGATACTTTCGTGAAAAATATTCTGCTTATGAATATACTACGCATTTTAAATCTAATAAAAGCGTATATAAATTGTATATAATCCTTAAAAATAAATCTGTTGTAAAGCGACCTATCTGATTTCAGTGGTTCATGTCAACGAATAACGATCCCTGCATGAAAAGTATTCCGTGCACGAAAAAAATACACCGTGCATTTTAAATTTAATAAAAGCACATTTGAATCTTATATACCTAATCCTTAAAAATAAGTCTGTTGTAAAATAATCTATCTGGTTTCAGTGGTTCATGTCAACGATTAACTCCGCGTGAAAAATATTCCACGCGCGAATATATCGCGCAAATTGCATGCGCGCTACGTTTTTCTTCTTTTCGTATTCACCTCTTCTGTAGAAAAGTGTTATCGGAATAGTATATTAATAACTGAGATATATTCTTAGATGTAAAGACTATAGAGCGGTTTCCTAGCAGTTTTTTTTTACCAAGTACTTGCAATAAACGACATAAATTAATTCAATCAATTCAAAAGCGGTATTATTTAACGAGACGCTATTTCGTTGCAGAGAGACGAACGAGATAGGAAATTATCGCCAGCACCGCCGCCGGCTTGATCCGACGTTAAGTTAAAAAGGGAAGAAGAGAAAAAACACAGAGAAAATGTCGTCGGTTAAGGTGGCGGTGAGGGTACGGCCCTTCAACTACCGCGAGATCAGTCGTCAGGCACAATGTATCATAGAAATGTCGGGAAGTACTACTTGTAAGTACTACTTCTAACTTGTTTTAAAAGTCGAGCGACTCGTAAAATAATTACTAGTTTATCACGCATTTGATCTCCTATTTTGTTGTTATAGCCATAGTGAATCCGAAAGCCACACCAGGAAGCAAAGAAGCGGTCAAGAGCTTCAACTATGACTATTCCTACTTTTCTATGGATGTAAGTGTATTTTTTCAATATAGGAATTATTAATACCGTTATATTTAATTGGTGCATAATTTAAAAAATAATTTCCCAATTATTGCAGCCAAATGATGAGAACTACTCGACTCAGCTTATGGTTTACAAGGATATCGGTGAAGAAATGTTGGTACACGCTTTCGAAGGTAGATATTAATTAACAGTTAACAGATGGATAAGAAGCATCTTCTCTAACAATTTGTTAAAAAACAATTTAGTGAAACTTAAAACAAATTTTTTTAGATGATATGAAGAATGCAATAGATTTTGTGTGAACAATAATTATAAATAATCACATGTTATTAATGATTGACACTAACTTTAGTTCTCAGATAAATTTATGAAAATCGTATCATTACTCAAAGTAAAATTTGATTAATTTATATTAATTTCGCTACTAGAATAACTCTTTGGAATAACTCTTTATTCTATTTCGTGATACAGGCTATAACGTTTGCATTTTTGCATACGGCCAAACTGGCGCCGGTAAATCTTACACTATGATGGGCAAGCAGGAAGAAGGGCAGGAGGGAATAATACCACAGATTTGCAAGGATCTGTTTAGCAAAATTAGCTATACGTCTAATGAGCGATTGAAGTATTCGGTGGAAGTGAGTTATATGGAAATCTATTGCGAGAGGGTGCGCGATCTGTTAAATCCGAAAAACAGGGGAAATCTTCGAGTAAGGGAACACCCTCTTTACGGACCCTACGTCGAAGATCTTTCCAAACTGGCCGTATTGTCATACGAAGACATTCACGATCTCATAGATGAGGGTAACAAGGCCAGGTAGGTTTACGCGCAGCGACCGTTTGCAAAAAAAAAACCAACATTTTTATAGCATGCTATATAATATACGTGCTACACATGCTATACGTTATTATACATTCTAGGACTGTCGCAGCAACCAACATGAACGAAACATCTAGCAGATCACACGCAGTTTTTACGATATTCTTTACACAGCAGCAACAGGACAGTGCTACTGGTTTGATGACGGAAAAAGTTAGCAAAATATCGCTGGTCGATCTGGCCGGATCCGAGAGAGCTGATTCGACGGGTGCGAAAGGAACACGATTGAAAGAAGGAGCCAACATTAACAAGAGTTTGACTACTCTCGGGAAGGTTATCAGTGCCCTGGCCGAAATTGTAAGTATCGTACTTTGCTCAAATCTGCGAGTTACATTAAGTACTGAATTTATTTTGTATTCACGTTGTTATTCTACTTGTTTGTTGCTTTGGATTGTCAGGCGGTAAGTTCAACGAAATTAATATTATAATTTAAAGAATAATTAATTACAATAAATATTGCGTGTTTACATGATATATCTAACTATTTAATTATATAGTTTAACTGTATAATATATAATCGTTCTCTGTAAATTTTTGTTTTTTCCAGGCGACGAAAAAGAAGAAGAAAGCCGATTTTATACCATACAGAGACTCCGTTTTAACATGGTTGTTGCGGGAGAACTTGGGCGGAAATTCGAAAACTGCTATGATCGCGGCAGTTAGTCCTGCCGACATCAACTACGATGAGACGCTTTCAACCTTACGGTAAGATTTATTACTCACTATATATTTTCCAAACTAACTCCCAACATTTGAATTAAATAATTAATTAATAAACTTTTAATTTCTTATTAAAAAGTCTAACGTTTTATTCGCAGATATGCGGACAGGGCGAAACAAATCGTCTGCAAAGCCGTGGTCAATGAGGACGCAAATGCCAGACTTATCAGAGAACTCAAGGAGGAGATACAGAAACTGCGGGAGCTTCTAAAGCAGGAGGGCATCGACGTACAAGAAGGTAAATTAAGGACGTTAATTTTTAGAAAATTATTAGAAATTGTTATATAAAATCGGATTAGATGAGGACTTTTTATCATATAGCACATAGGACGAGGACAGACTGAATATAATGCTAGATTGAATAATGATTAAACCCCAAATTAAAATCGTCTAATTCAATTCACGGGACATGTAGAATATTTAAGTGCGATCGTCTCATAATATCATAACTCACTTTGTCTATTATACCAATTGTCGATTATTATAATAGTAATAATTGTATAGATTATAATAAAGATTATTCAGAGGGAATCACAACGCACGTGTCGTGAACTCTTGGCTGCTATAAACTAATTTCAATTGCACAGCGCGCGACAGGCAATCCATTCACATAGTATTCTCTTTGTTTCCCTTGCTCTCGACATAGGGCCAGATGGCAAAGTTACATACGAAAAGAAAGAACCTAGTAAGTAAAAAAAAAACAATCCATTGCAAGCAAGGAATACAGCGAAGACAGGCATCTCTTGCGCCTCTTTCGTAGACATTTGTTTTTATTTCGTTTATGCGCTCTTATTTCACCGCTAAGCGCATAATACTGTCAGTATTGTATATGTCGATCTTCTTAATTTTTGTACGTTTGCTTCGCGAGTTTCCGTTTCATCATTTACTGTATGTATTTGTCCTGTTAATGCCTATCGATTGCGCTCCCTTCTTCTCTCACGTTCGATACAATTAGCAACTTTTCTAACAATTCCCAAGATTCAAGTAAATCTAAATTAATGATTGATTACACTTTCCTTTGTGAAAGCAAGAATATATCTCAAAAGTAAAATGTTACGTTTATGGAAAAGAGAAAATATGACAATGAGGATGCCAAGTTAATCGAATTCATAATTGAAAGTGCATATAATAGATATCTGACATGCGATTAGATCATGCTTGTACTCATCAGGTCATGCCGGTGTTCTGTAAAAAATGTATCAGTCTACTAGTTACGTTTCTACGTTTTTAGAATGAATATGTAGCAACAATACAAACTCTACAGCTTCTGGAATACTTCTCTTCATCTACGCCACCGCTTTAATTATGGCTTTCGATGTTTATACGACTCACGATACCGACTCTGACATGCAGGCTTGCCATTTTAAATATCACAACCGCGTTTTCCCGACTCTTGACGAGCCTTATTTTGCAGGAGACGAAATTATCAGAACGAACAAGCGAAACGAAGAGGACATCAAGGAGACTCGTTCTAGAATTTCTTCTCACACTACATCCACTATTGCCGAAGAGGCGGTCGAACAATTGCAAGCGTCCGAGAAATTAATCGCAGGTACGTAATCCCGCGAACTGGGATTATTCCGATGTAGCCTTTGCTATTCTTACCTCGTTGAATCAATTATGGATACGCAGCGCAGAAATTAATCCTCGTAGTACCGTATTTATTTTATTCTATTTCCGTTTTTAGAATTGAACGAAACATGGGAGGAGAAGCTGAAGCGAACCGAATCGATCCGCCTGCAACGCGAGGCAGTATTCGCCGAAATGGGGGTCGCCGTGAAAGAGGATGGCGTCACGGTCGGTGTATTCTCTCCTAAGAAGACACCGCACTTGGTAAATCTGAACGAGGACCCTCTCATGTCGGAGTGTCTGATCTATTACATCAAGAATGGATTCACGCGCATCGGTAGCGCCGAAGCGCACGTGCCCCAGGATATTCAGCTGTGTGGCCCGCACATACTTAAGGAGCACTGCGTTTTCGAGAACCACGAGGGCATTATAACTCTTATACCGAAAAACGGAGCCTTGATTTATGTCAATGGTCGCGAGGTAACCGAGCCACTTGTCCTAACGACCGGCTCCCGTGTCATCCTGGGAAAAAGCCACGTTTTCCGATTTAACCACCCAGACCAAGGTATACAGTATTCGGATTTATTTGTCAACGAATTGCAGATTTACTAAAATATATGAATAAAATATCGCGTATTTCTATGTTTAATACAGTACGCGAACGGATAGCGAATGGATCCCCGGCGGAAACTCCCGGCAATAACGAACCATTAGCGGATTGGAATTTCGCGCAGGTCGAGCTATTAGAAAAACAGGGTATCGATCTAAAGGTTGAAATGGAGAAGAGACTGCTTGTACTGGAGGAACAGTTCCGTAAAGAGAAGGAGGAAGCTGATCAACTGTTTGAAGAGCAGCGAAAGGTATGTATAATACGAATACACATATTATTTCTTTTTCATTCGTTGTTTAATTATGATAATCGATTGTTTCTGCAAATAGAGCTACGAAGCGCGGATAGACGCACTGCAGAGACAGGTGGAAGAACAAAGTATGACAATGTCTATGTATAGCAGTTATACGCCAGAGGACTTCAACAACATCGAGGAAGATATTTTCGGTGAGTGTGGAAAAACATGTCGCTTCCGAGTCCCAATACATTTTGGTAAAGCTATGCCCGATCGACTGGGCGTCCTACCTTATCTTTCACATAACTCCAAATTTACAAATATCTTTCATCACCGTCGAGAGTTTACTGCATGCTACCAAGGCCTAATTATCTTGTCGATAGGACATAGCACATTTCGAAATACACTTAACGAAGTAATCGGTATTATTTCATCGGTATTATTCATCAAACGCTTGGCTTCTCTGACTGTTTTGCCTGGTGATGGCTTGCATTTCAGTCAACCCATTGTTTGACGCAGAGAGCAACTGGACGGAGAGAGAGTTTCAACTGGCCGCTTGGGCCTTCCGCAAGTGGAAATATCATCAATTCACGAGTTTACGGGACGATCTTTGGGGCAACGCGATATTCCTTAAAGAGGCTAATGCTATATCCGTTGAGCTAAAAAAGAAGGTACAGTCGCGGATATACAACGGAAAGTTTTTGGCACGGTTTTCTTTCACTTACATTTACCTCTGCACTATGTTCCCGTAATACTTTTGAATATGAACTCTGAATCTTTTTTAATGCAAATAACTACGTTTGTGAAATATGAATAATTACGTTTATCCGTGTGATTTATATATATGTTTCGCGTATATATATTTCGAGTGTAATGATAATCCTTTGTGAAATTAATATTATACAAAGAAAGTTTAAAAATGGTATCTGTTAATTATATTAAATAAAAATACCAAGGGAAAAGTATTCCCATTGTATAACGGGCCTTATCGTATTAATTTTCTTTTCTAGGTTCAATTCCAATTTACCTTACTCACGGACACTCTTTATTCGCCCTTACCTCTGGATCTTTTACCCGTTATGGACGAAGAAGAGGAGGACGAAAGACCGTTCCCGCGTACGATTGTTGCCGTTGAAGTTCAAGATACGAAAAATGGTGCTACGCATTACTGGACATTGGACAAGCTAAGGTTTGCTTTATTACTCCAGTTTGCATCTTATGATGACGCTTGTTTAATCAACAGAGCATTCGTGCTGGTACAGATGAAATATACCCTGTCTCGGAGAAATAATTTTGTCACAATAAATCGTCAATTTGGAAATTGACAATACTCTACGGCGTAATTTTGTAACTAAATTATAATTGCATTTTTTACAAATCATCAAATTTATACATCCAATATGTAGCATGACTTACAATGATACTTTAATTCTTTATTATTATGAATTGAAATAAGATCTTTTTTCATGCAACATTCGACAATTTCTTTTCTGTTTTGTTACTGTCGCACGAATGCATTTCTTACGTGTTCAATGAAAACTGATTATCGGCCCGAAATAACAACATTCACGTAATCGTGAGACGATAAAAAATTCTTCTGTGCGCGCTACGCATTGCAAGATGCTTCAGATCGTATGAGTTAAATTTTTAGTTGGCGGGTTTTTTCGCTAATCAAGCGAGAGCGAAATCGCAGCTTACTAAGATTGAGTAAGACTCGGACGGAGTTCGGATGAAGGGATCGCACGGCCTCACTCACGCAAAGTAATACATGATTGACTTGTAGACAGCGCTTGGAGCTGATGCGACACGTGTACAACGAGGACTCGAGCCCCAGCACTCCGGAGGCCAAAGAGGATATTTTCCAATGCCTTACAGTCTACTCTAATCCGAAGTTCTCGCTCGCAAATCTTTTGCCTTCGAGGTTGGTGCTCGAACGCGCGAGGCTCTCCTCTTATCGCCATGTACGCTTTTAAACGCCCTCGGCCTCGAAGAATTCCCCTGTCGCTGTCGCAAAAGTCGTTTTTTTTTACCGCCGTGCCGTTTTGTCATTTTTTGCTCTTTCTGTCTTGAGAGGCTTCCTCGGTAATGGCAATGCCGTGCCCTCCGGCGCGGATACAAGCGAAACCGGGCTTTGCACTTTGAGCTCGCGAAACTTTTCGGTGAATCTGCATGGTTTCTTTTGACTCATAGCGCAAACCGGAACGCGAACTGGATCGAATGAGTACGAGCTCCCCTCGCCAAAAGTTTACGCCATCGTTTACGCAGCACTGCTTCTGCTGCTGTGAACATCTCTATGCTATCTGAATGTGAAGAAAAGCGTCTCGTCGCATTCTATGCACGTCTCTGTTTCAACACTGATACATCTTCTAATTATCTCCTGCTGAGTTCGTGTCCTCACTATCTCGCTTTCCAACTTTGTCATGCACGTACAGCTCGATCAAGAAAGCGATAAAAAGAAAGAAATGTTAAACACATAAAGGGAAGACTTGAAATTCCATATCTTGTAACAAATATATGCCTATTTTAATATTTTTTTATTAATTATTATATATCGCTTGTTCATTATAAGTAACATTTGCCCTTATCGTGGAAACAAAATTTTTTAATGGAAAAAGTCGCTTGATCTCGCAACTGTGCGAATATTATATATAATTGGATGTAATAATGTTGTATTGTAATTCTGATAAAATACATATGTGAAAAGGCCAAAGAGATTGATGTGCCAAAGACTCGAAGAAATCTGTCTGGAGAAATTTTGGATGAGTTAAACACACTTCGACGATTTACACGAGTTACAGTTGCATTCGCCTTATCTCTTGCCACACGAAAATAGTAATAAACGATAGTCTTGTTTGCTTTCCAGGCAAAGATTGGAGTTGATGCGCGAGATGTATCACAACGAGGCCGAGCTCTCACCTACGTCTCCGGACTTCAATATCGAATCCATCACGGGAGGTGATCCGTTTTACGACCGATTTCCGTGGTTCCGCATGGTCGGCAGGTAAACAAGCATAATTTGGATGCACCACCATGACCTATCTCAGTTTCTTTTTCTCCTTTTACTTTCAATTATTATACTAATCTGATTTTATGTGTCAAATTTTTCAGAGCTTTCGTGTATCTGAGCAATCTTATGTACCCGGTGCCGCTAATCCACAAGGTAGCCATCGTGAACGAAAAGGGTGACGTCAAGGGTTACTTACGAGTCGCCGTACAAGCCGTAGTTGGTGCGTAATCCGTAGCCATGTGTTAACATTCCGCGTCTGTCGCGTATATAAGATGTACATAACGAACCCTTCTTCCAGAAGAGGAAAACAGTGAATACTCAAGTGGCGTCAGACAATCAGCACGAATCTCCTTCGAGGATGACTTGTTCGGCGGGCACAAGCACAACAAACGCAGCTCGCTTCTGGCCCAGACTCTAGAGAAGAATCGGCAGATCATGCTGCACGAGGAGCGCGTGGTCGAAGGGCACAACGAGATCAATCAGAAGGACATGAAGGACGAGGACGACATAGGAGATGCCGACAGCGGCAGGGGCGACAGCTCGGTCTCGAGCGACATGAAGGAGGAAGAGCTACCGGATCACTTGCAACCCGGTGCGGAATTCACTTTCAGGGTAACGGTCCTACAAGCTATGGGTATCTCCACGGAGTACGCTGACATTTTCTGTCAGTTCAAGTAAGTGCAAGCGTGTCTGTCAGCTTCGGCTCGTTTTAACGTGACGTGTGATCTGTGACGTAATTACTTTCGCAGCTTCTTACATCGACACGACGAAGCTTTCTCGACGGAACCGGTGAAGAACACTGGCAAGGGTAATCCACCCGGATTTTATCACGTACAGAACGTAAGTTGAGAGCGATTCTGTTCTGTAGAGCCTCGCGTAAAAGTTTTGTCAAAAGTTAGATCCTGCTAATCAATAATACCTTTTGATTGATACAGATTACAGTCACGGTTACCAAATCCTTCTTGGAATATCTGAAGACTCAACCTATCGTCTTCGAAGTGTTCGGTCATTATCAGCAACATCCGTTGCACAAGGATGCGAAACTGGAATAGTGAGTGTTATTCGTAAACGCTAGTTCCGTTGGACTTTACTTAAGAATATTTCGTAAAACACATTTGCATTCACATAGCAGCGTACGACAGCCACCAAAGAGGATGCTTCCGCCATCCATACCGATCAGTCAGCCAGTTCGTTCGTCGAAGTTTGGGAGTGTCCTGCCGTCTCCCAGCACGTCGCATGTGCACGCCAAATACGACGTGTTAGTATGGTTCGAGATCTGCGAGTTGGCGCCGAACGGCGAGTACGTGCCGTCGGTGGTGGACCACAGCGATGATCTGCCGTGTCGTGGACTGTTCCTACTCCATCAGGGCATACAACGGCGTATACGGATCACCATTGTGCACGAGCCGGCTTCAGAATTGAGGTGGAAAGACGTGCGCGAGCTCGTGGTCGGCCGCATTCGGAACACCCCGGAACCCGAGGAAGAGGATAACGACTCGTCTGTGCTTTCGTTGGGCCTGTTCCCGGGCGAGTATCTCGAGATTCCCGGCGACGATCGAACCATGTTCAGATTCGAAGCGGCCTGGGACAGCTCCCTGCACAACTCGGCTCTGCTCAATCGAGTCACGTCTTACGGAGAGCAAATCTTTATGACCATCTCCGCGTATCTCGAAGTACGTATTAAATATTTGAATTGTTTGCGGAAACATTTCACAGGGGACTTACGCTTATTTGTGTCGGTTTTAGCTGGAGAATTGTGGAAGACCTGCTATTATCACAAAAGATCTGAGCATGATCATCTACGGAAGGGATGCAAGAGTCGGGCCACGCTCACTTAAGCACCTGTTTAGCGGCAGCTATCGCAACCAGGAAGCGAATCGACTCAGCGGCGTCTACGAACTGGTGCTGCGTCGTTCTTCGGAAGCAGGTAGCCCAGGTTTGTTATGTCTAACCATAGCGTAGTCCCATGTTTCACTTGATATCACATTCAGACGGAATAAAGTCTCACTTTTCAGACTATGTTATTCCCTCTACGACATACTTATATCTTTTATCTATATATAATAGATATATCTCAGATATATTTCAGATATATCTTTTTAGAAGCTTTTTAAATCTTGAAACCAAGACAATCAGTATCTTATTATTAATTTGAAAAAAAAGTAATGTTTAAATGTAATGGGATTATTTTCAAATTACAGTATGATAATTGTTGGTTATTCTGACTAAAAATTATCTTAAAGTAAAAAAACAATTAATATTGTTCCACTACACTATCATTCGACAAAACAGATTTCTTCAATTATTATTTTATGTAACGAATAATTGTTTTACATTTACTTACACTTTTGGCTTTTTCCTCTTTCTCGATACCTATTCCTTTTTCCCTCCCTACTTATTTATAGGAGTTCAAAGACGTCAACGTCGCGTCTTGGACACGAGCTCCACGTACGTCAGGGGCGAGGAAAACCTGCACGGATGGAGACCGCGCGGAGACAGTCTTATATTTGATCATCAGTGGGAGCTCGAGAAGTTGACGAGGTTGGAGGAAGTGGAGAGAGTGCGGCACACATTGTTGCTGCGGGAGAAGCTCGGCATTGACAAAGTACCATTCTGCAATAAACCTCTACATGATTTCACAAAGAGCGAAAAGGTACCTGTGTATCTTGTGTTATTAAATGTAACACAGAATTATATGTATAATTCTGTGTCACATTAATTCATCATCAATCATATTAATTCTGACATAGAATTGTATAACAATCCTAATCTGGTACCAGGATGTGTGTAATATGGTGGCGAAGGCCACGAACGAGCCACACGCCAGCCCGGTGAAGCTGAAACGTTCGACGAGTAAAGACGTTTACGAACCCTGGGAGATGACCGAAAAAGAGCGCGAATTGGCGACCAAGTACATTAAACTCATCCAGGGAAGAATTCCGAGCAAAGAGCCGATGTTGCTCTCCGATGTTTCACCCGGGGAAGACACCATAACCGATCTATCCGCGTCTATGATGTCCTCGGTCATATCGTCCTCATCTCAAGAGTCAGTATATGCGAGAGCTAGCGATTTGTTAGAGCAGGTAACCCTCCCTGCATGCCTCTGAGTGCTCCTGCTAGTAGCGGTTGTCCATGCTTCGCTTCGTCGTATTATTATATTCCTCTTTAAAAGAGAATAATTTCAATATCCGAAAGTTCAAAACTACTCGGTTTGTTCGTTGCCAAATACTTTTGGTATACAATTTGGTATACACGTATACAATTTTGCAGTCTGATACACGCTAAGTAAATGAGACGTGGATGAAGACACCGAGTGTGCTTTGAAGTAATTTGAAAAATTAAAACTACATTTGATCATATTTTTACTCGTTGGTGTGTGAAGCGGCGGTCGATTCCACGCATTTTTCAGCTTGGCTCGACACAGATTATCGCGCTTTCTCAAATAAATTCAGCTTCCGAGAAATCATCTGCTTCCGCATTTGTTCGTTTCAACGTGTGGCATTCGAGACTCGAATGTCTCGCCGAGACAACCGCCAGCACGATTGGCTCGTGGTCGGGGTTATGCTGGAGTGTTACTTGCAGGCTGCTGATATAATAGTATGGAGCAGGTCTAAGTCGTGCCTCCTTAGGTTGAGCTCACCGGAGAGGGCTAGACTGCAAGAGCTCCAGGAGAGTATATTGGCGAGCGAGTCGGCTAATCAGACGTGCAGTGTCGCGCCACCGCCGCTCGGATCGTCCTCGCCGTCGAAGGAGAACCTGGTGCTGTACGTGCCGGAGGTGGAGGAAATACGCATTAGTTCGGTCATCGCGCGGAAGGGCTACTTGAACGTTCTCGAGCACAAGACCAACGGCTGGAAGAAACGCTGGGTGGTACGTTCGCATTTGAAAAAAGAAGAGAAAGCTCCGTTTAAATATAATTAGATTATTATTTTCAAGTTGTATTATATGATAATATCGGTTAGTCCACAATATTATTGATTTTAATGTAAAAAGATCGTTCAATACTACACGTTTCTCCTTTATCGCTTCAGGCTGTCCGCCGACCATACGTTCTCATTTTCCGAGAAGAGAAAGATCCTGTTGAAAGGGCATTAATTAATTTAGCTACGGCTCAAGTTGAATACTCCGAAGATCAGCTTGCCATGGTGAAAGTGCCGAATACTTTCAGGTAAATTGTTCGTAAATAAGAAAGTGAATACGCGATTATACAGTATGTAATGAAATGTCTGTCTATGCAGCGTCGTCACCAAGCACAGAGGATACTTACTGCAGACTTTAGGCGATAAGGAGGTCTACGACTGGCTGTATGCAATTAATCCTCTCCTAGCTGGTCAAATTAGGCATGTATAATAGCATGAATTTATCTCTCTGTTCACTTTAATATGAATTAAGACTCTAACACAACTACACAAAGTATGGGAACAATGGATAGAATTCTTAATGCGTTGTCATAGGTCAAAGCTCGCCCGCAAAAGTCCGGCTGTCCCGAATCTAAGTAACGGCGCACCGATTGGCTTAACACCGCAACTGGAGCAGCAGAACAATCAGACCAAGTGAGTGGTTGACACTATGGCCGGGGTAACGAGTGCAATAGCGAAGGCGTCGGAAAAAATGCTGTGTTGGTCACACTCGGCCTTAGAGTCCCAAGACTTCTGTAACTTTCGATTCCCGCTAGTCTTTGATTGACCGAGTGGTGGCGAAGCTGTCCCTTGAGACTACTCCACGATCGGCGGCATATAATATCGACGTTTTACTTTACACCGCGTCCCCTTAGCACGTTATAGGGCAGACAGAGCGGGGAAAAAAAGAAGGAAAGGAAGCTGGTGCTCGTCTTTCGAAGAAGTTACATAATGCGCGTACAAATGCATTCGGTTACACTGTACTGGGAAAAAAAATGCGTTCGTTTTCGAGTCTCTCCGTACATTTCGAACTCGTATTCGAAGTGCTCCCCACGTCGACGAGACACGAGGTCGCGCGCGCACGAGCGCGCGAATGTTTTCGTTGAACTTTCATTTCCGTGATGCATATGTCGACGTAATTACGCGATATCCCTTACGCGACGTGTGAGGAAGATAGAAAATGCATTTATGCCTAATAAACATATTCCTAAGACGATCACTGAAAATCGGGATAAGGAATACATGTTATAGATATATCCGTAGAAGAGGAAGTGTGCAAGAGAAAGCGAGAAAGAGAGAGAGAGAAAGAGAGAGAAAACGAAATAAACGAGATACAAGAAGATATTAATAATTTCATACGCAAGCTTAACGATCGCTTAGTACGCGAAAGATTATTACAACGGAGAAAAAAAAGAGCGTTAACATTTTGTAAGATGATTCGAGCAAATCGTTAAGACTCGTTTAGTAGTACTTCGTAGTACTCTGTCTAAGTATTTTAGTATTGTAACGATCGTTTAAAAGAGTAGAGACGATTTTCTATGAGGATTACATTCCCATTTTTCGTTCACCAATCGTTTTCTTTTAGTCGATCAAGCAAATTAGACACGTATACCGATACTGATTATCCGATTTCCGTATGAAAATTCGTACACGCTGCCGTACACGCAATCGATCGGCCGAGTCGCTCGATGAAGATTTTACCTTTTTAATTAGAGATTCAAGTAATTTCAGTTGACACGCATGGACTGTAAGGCTGATGGCAGAAAACAAAACGTAGGTTCTTACGTCTATCGTAAACGTGAACGTAAAGCAAGGCAGAGAAAACCGTATACGTAACTACGTAAGTCGTGACACAATAGCTTTTCATGATTTACGTAGTTACGTATACGGTTTTCTCTGCCTTGCTTTACGTTCACGTTTACGATAAAAATAAGAGCCTACGTTTTGTTTTCTGCCATCAGCTTAAGATAGGATAATATTGCTCTAAAGCAACGATGTTAACTTTGTATCGGAATGAAAAAAAAAAAAGATTTGAATACCGCGTTTAAGGTGTGAAAACTAAGAGGTAACTAACGTGGGAGAAAAGAAGAGAATCGCTACTTCTTGACTCGTAGAATACTTTCTTTTAACGTAGTTCGAAACATTTTTTCGCACTGCATTTTACGCTATTATCCTCGATATAGAGTAATTTTATTCTGTCTTAAGATATCTGCAAACGTCCTGCATATCTTTTTATAGTACTTGGCAGCTACTATTTTAACTTTTTAACTATACAAATGAATTAAAGAGTTTTAAAGCAAAGAGATACAAAAAATAAGAATCCTTGAACAGATCGAGTACAACGCGAACAACAAGCATTTGTAACTCTCTGTTTCTAGAATTTTTGTTTAAAAATAATGTAGAAATCTTGCAACGATTATAACAATTCTAATGCAGCATTATGAGATGTATAACTGTATTTTTCTTTTTCTTCAATTTTCAAGACAAGAGCAAAAGGCCGTGCGCGAATTTTAAGACGAGCTACGTGGATCATAAAGGGATCTTAAGTTGTTATCATTGTTGCGAGAATTTTTACATGGGCCCATATTCTCTCTGTTATCGATAAAAGCGCGCGTTTATTTCTAAGATGCTATAGATATTTATTTCTAAGATGTTATATGTAAGATTATGTTACATATACTTGATATACTATAGCATCTCAAAAATAAAAGTGCGTTTTTATCGATAAAAGAGAGTTGAGAATATGGGCGATAAAGAAAATAATTCCGACAAGCGGAGAAATAATGCAAAAACTTATAAAAACTGCAAAAACTTCTTCGAAACACGAATAAATGTAGTCGGCAAGCAAACGGCTCGTTCAGACGATGTAAGAAATTTTTCCATTTTTAATCGACCGAGACCCACGATTGATACGAAGCTGGGACGAAGCTTTGGGGTTTTCGCACTTCGTATCTCGCAGCATGCGAAATAGATAAAATTACGCTAATCTATGGGTATAGACGCCACACTCTGACACATCGTGTTTTCATGTCTATTTAGAGTTTAAGCAGCGCTCCTCGAAGACGTTCGCCGCGCAATGCGGCAACATCCTCGGACGTATGTACCCGCGACGAATGCGCGTCGACGAACGTAACTGATGACTTCGTCTTGACTGATGATTTCGAGGAAATATTCAATTTGGGATCATTGAGTTCTTAACGAACGTTCACTCACTTGTAGCAAATGAACAAAATTGGAAAATTGGAATAAGGTGACAAAACTTCTTTTCTAAATAAAGTTACAGTTTAAAGTTGGTACAGAAAGAATTCAATTCTCGTTCGTTCCAATTTTTTTTCGAAGCAGAACGATCTATTTTCCCAGTTTGAAGTTCAACGATTTGAAATTGATAGCTTCCTCGTAAGATGGTAGACAATTGCGTTGTTCCGAGGCTTTTACTAACTTCTCTTACGTGTAACAAATTTTGGATAACAGGTGCGGCATTATAAAATACATGTGTCTACTGTGCACCTCACATGGAGAGACCATCTAAACATCTTTGATATTAACTCACGATACACGCGATTGCGGTGTCCAAGTTCGGGATGTAGTCAAAGAAGGACTCGTGTTCTCTTGATATGTATTACGTATATATAATAGCATTTCATGACGGTCGACATGTAGTACTGAGACATTTCACGCACAGCAAAAACCCGATTTGTTTAGCTCCATCCCATGCTGTCTACGTTCCCCGATTGCTCAGATAGCCAAGTCTCGAAAAACGAATTTAGTAAAGCGTTTGCTACCAATTCTCTCGGCAGAATGCCAGCAGAAATACAACAGAATCTGCTAACGGAATATTCAATATAATAGCGGATTAACTGCAGAAACCGAACGAAATTTCATAATCATTTAAATGATTCGAATTAACTCGTTATGAAATGGCAGAGTTTACTCAGTTTTTGCTGGCAATCTGCTTTCTGTTAGTAGATTCTATAGATTACGTTGGTAGTCTCTATTGGCGGAACACGAGCTTAATACAGATAACATAGTTAATGCCAATCTGCCACAATTTCCCACTCGAATCTACTGGTAAACTACTAGCATACTGTTAACATTTTGTTTACTGGGCAGTTTTTGCAAAGTACCAATTTTGTCGGCGGAATATTAGCAGAAATATAACAGAATCTGCTAATAGATTAACTGCAGAAACAAAGTAGAATCTGCTATTTCATTAATCATTTAACTATATTCCATTTAAAGCTATGAAATGACAGATTTTACTCGTTTTCTGCTGGCAATCCGTTATCAGATTACATCGATAAACTCTGCTAATCACAATACAGGCGCAGTTGAATCTGTCGCAGAATCTGCTGGCAAGCTGCTGTAAACGCCCAAGTACAATCGAAGGTATACGTATCTATATACACATTTTTGTAATTATATACTGGGCTCTGTCGCTTCTCCAAATCACATTCTGCGAGTGTCACTTAGGAGCGCGTTTACGTAACACCCTTTTTATCGTCCAAGTGTTACTGACATTACTGTACTCCTTATTTACTAGATAGTCCCTTCGGCAAGGAATCTCATTTTCGAGCTCCCTTCGCAAGTGTGAACGTCTTTTTTAAATGTCCTTCCATCGAAGTGGTCTATCGATTTCGTGTACCTTGATGTCTCTCGAGGGACAAGATTCCGACCAAGATTCTCCAGAGGAGAGAGAAGTCTCCGACGTAGATGTGGATATCAGAATTGGACGGAATACGATCCTAAACCGGACTCGCTTGATTCTAGTCACAAAGGCGCTTCGCGCGCTCGATCCTGAGGCCGATTATATTTTTTCTCTCCTTTCTTTTTCTTCGATCGCCCACACGATTCTCGATCGCGGCTTCACACAGAGTGTAACGCCCCGCCACTGATCAATCCGTTTTCGCTTGCTGACTGTTGTAGTATCTGATAGTTTTATTTTGTTAACGACACACCACCGTATGACGTACCGAGAAATAAATGCATAAATATATAAGTTGAATTTTAGGCTCTCTATCGACTATGCCGAAGAGTATAAAGTGCTGTACACGATAGTGAAGAGAGGGTGAAAGAAAAGGAGGAAGAAAAAGAAACGCGTATATTACAAGAGGAATTTACATCGCATTTAAGTCGTTGGAGAGATTAATAATCATTGTTATTAATAGTAGACGAAATATAAGAAAGAAGAAAACGGATACGGCGAGAATGAGAGTGTGCATGAGGCTGAAAGGTAGGGAAAGAGAGGAAGAGAAAGCGAGAGAGAGAGAGAAAGAGCCCGAGTGGAAATGCGTGAAAGAAGAAAGTATGTGAGAAAGCGCGAGAGAATACACACGTTCGCTTATACATATATATATAAATATACATAATACAAAATATAAATTATATAAATATATAAATAAATTTAATGTTACTTTAATAAGCATTCCTTTGTGAAACATTGATCATTGAAGCGATCACACGATGATCCACGGGAAGGCTAACGACGATCTGTACCAAGTATATAAGTTCGTGTGTTTGTTTGTAAGGTAACTGGACATCCGTTACGAAACGTTTTCGTTTGACCGTTTGCTATCGGAAACGTGCATCGATGCTGTAACTAGTATTTATTATAAATATTATATTATGGTTACTCGGATATTTCGCTAGGCTCACTGTAAGTGGTAACGTGTAATAAATCGGTCAATAAAAAGCTTATATGCTTAATATAAGTCCCCTTTTTGCAATAACATCCAAATGTTAAAAACTCATCGTACGCCGTACGATTAATATGATTAAAACAAGGAACTAAACTGAACTAATTCGATTTTCCTAAAAATACGTCGTTAAGCAAATTTGTTTAAAAAAACCAAGCATTAATCATCGTTAAAAAAATTTAAGGTAGTTCTATCGTTTTTCACTCTTCTTACAAATTTTTTGAAATTTTAATATGTTAATTGTAGACGGAGTTAATGTCTATCGATTACGAAATTGTTTGAAGTCGATTCACCGTTTAGTTTAACAGTTATTTACAATTAAAAATAGCACTTTTTGTACAGTAGGGTATAAAACATGAGTGTGGGAGTATTCTAAAAAAAATTAATTTTTTTTAAATTAAATTTTTTGTGAAAATTTAATTTTTTTAGAATAATCCCAAAAAAATTTAATTTTTTTTAGAATACTCCTACACTCATGTTTTATACCCTACTGTACAAAAAGTGCTATTTTTAATTGTAAATAACTGTTAAACTAAACGGTGAATCGACTTCAAACAATTTCGTAATCGATAGATAGAACTACCTTAAGTGTGAAACTAATTGGACAGTTGAACATATAATGAAAATGTGATCCAACTTCTCAAGATCTGAATGATAACAATAGATTTAAACGAGATCTAACAATATCTAAATTCACGCGTGTATTGTTTAAATAAATCTTTTATTTTTGTTTATTTACATTTTAATTTTAATTTTACTTAACCATTAAGAATCCTTGTACGTTCACGACAAATTTATCGAAATTACTTTTGAACTTCAATCTTTGAGGACGGTTATTCAAGTCTACATTGAAGTCTATATCCGCCGTTAGCTCGGTGAACGCATTCGCTAATCGTTGTGCTACTTGCGGATCCGCTTGAGTGGATACAATATTCTGTACAAGTTGCTGATATTGTTCTTTATAGCAATATATGAGATGGTAAAGAGGCGTAGCAGCGTTCGAGATCAGATCTGAATCCATTTGATGTGACAAAATGAGACTCATCAGCAACTGAAAGGAGAAATTCTATATTTCAAAATTTGCTGTATCCTAAAAGGCACGTTTATATGCTCAATCGCTTATAAAAACTTACGTTCAAAAAGGGTGCCATCATGTCTTCGCGCCGCCTTCCTTGTGTAACTTCTTTGTGAATGTACTTGGTCAAGACTTGGATTGTATCACAGCAAAGGCTAGCTACTACATTTCCGAATGAGTACAAGCCTAATTCTACTGACGCTAAAAGCTGCTGCAGCAGTTTAACAGGTAGGTCGCAAACTTTCTCAGGACATAGATCACATACAAATGCTATCATTTTGAAATACCTGTAAAATAGCAAATATTTAAATATATACAAACATAGTGAAGATAGAAATGTTATAATAAATAGGTGAAGTAATTCAAAAATTCTTCAAATATATTTAACATTAACAAAATTTGAAATTCTCAAATTATATACACAACTTATTTTACTGTAATTAATTTCAATATAATTTATTCTAATACATTGTTGAAATTAAATGTACATCTCTTTTCTGTTATGTTGTGTTACTAAAATATATAATTGTACTTACTGTACACAAAGCGACGGGAATTTTAACAAATCCATTGTCATCATAGGCATGATTATATTTAAGCCGTACAAGAAAACATCAGTAGATGGAATAAGCTCGGTGGCAGCTGGCGCAGACGCAGCTTGGCTAAATGGCTGGTTTACCTCATGGTTTAAATTGAATAGGTCTTTAATTAATAAATTAGTTAATAATCGCATGAGTAACAGAATATCTTGAAAACTGTCCTCCTCCGCGGTTGAGTCTACAGTAAGCCGATGACTATTGCAGCGAGCATACGTTTCCATCGCTTGCACACAAGTTCGATACACACGCATACAATCAACCTAAAATAATGCAATAAAATAATACGTTAAGATTAAGATTACTATCAAAATTCCACGATTAACTAAATTGTGATAGCTTTAGATAAGTAATAACGACTTACCTCTGATAAGAAAAATAGAATTTTTGTATATTCACTGAATAGCTCTAATATCAGCTGCACTATATCTTGGTAATTATGATACAAGGATAATATTTTTGGAAGTCCGGCTAATATAGGAAAAGTATTTTGATACACGGGCGTTACTATCGGACTCTCAGCACCTTGTACCACACCTATTTAAATAAAATGACGATTATGCGCGTAAAGTTTTATTTTAAGTCGGACAAAATACACGTATCGTTGATCACAAAAGTTTAAATAAATATTTAATACATTACCTATACAAGATTCTAGTATATCTATGATTTGAACTTTAATCCGTTCTTCATGGTAAGACGACATGAAATTATCACTAGAAATTAATTGCGTGTATCTATTCTGCAAGCATTCTAACGTTCGCGACCAGTAGGACCGCTCGGTATTTTGTATCACGCTACCAGCATGAACCACAGCGCACATTAAACCTCTCTTAATAATCTGTGGAAAGTCGTACCGCTCTTTCATAGTCAATTCAATGATATAAGAGAACTGCTCAGACTTCGACAAGCAGGAGGCTCTGAAAAATTAATATACTTAGATCTTAAATCATTTCAATGAAAATTTTATCACGATTACTTTAACGCGTTAAATCTTGCGTGATATGCAACAAATGCCTTTATATCCTTTTACGCAAGCTGTAGCATGTAGTACGTAGTACTTTATGCAAACATAATTAAATCACAAAGAAATGAGAATCGCAAAGATCATTTACTTTGTTAAAGCAATCGTAAACGTAATATATTCATTAAAATACACGATAATTTGTCTAGGGCACGCATATTTATTTTTCTGAATTATCAAATCAAAATAGTAGCATGTTGAAAGCAAAATGAATGATTTTGAAAATAAAGACATAAGAATTAGAGAATCATAGAAAGATTTAGATGTGGATGAAGAGCGAGATAGTAGATTATGGTAACCCCTTTCAAAGCTGGTAGGCACAGAAATATGTGTAATCTGTTAAAGAAAACCTTCAATGTCTAAACAGATTAATATGAAAAGATATATATTCTCAGATATAACACACAGAACTTCTTTTTAAGTACGCGATACATGAAATACAAAGTATTCATAAAATTTGTACTAAACATGAGAATATGTCGTTGATTAAATTTTGGAAGTGCTTTTTCATCACCACAAGTTAACTTGAATTCGCGATGCGATCATACATTAAATATTGAAAAGCTTTCATAAAGTAAAATTTCATCTATGCAGATAAAAATATCAGTTTTCTTTTTGAGTTAATCATAAATAAATAAATTTTAAGAGTATTAAAAATTGAGAATTATTAAAATATATAATGCAGACAATTTAAAGTTGTGCGAAATGTGTAGACTCAGTCCAATTTTATGCTGAAAGAAAATGCAGCCTGGCGAAGTTTGACGTGTACAAATCTTATGTGTGAGACACCTTATGTATCTTATGCTTGAGTATACTCTTATTAAATGTACATGAAATATGCCAAGTTTAATAAAATCATTCTCATGTAACTATAATTTATGATCAATTTTTGCCGCATAAGCGGATATATACAATCACCTACCAGAAAACAAATGCCCCATATCTTTTTCATAAAATATCCAGTAAAAATCTTAGCGAAATCCATAATCCGTGGATTCCATCTGGAAGATTTTCCATTCTAGTCAAGTTCTATTCAAAACTTAATTTGTACGGAAAAAATACGTTGTCCCTGAACAAATTATTAATATGACTGTTGCAGACAGATTTTGCGTGTTATATTTACCTCGTTCGCGAATTAACAAGAGATATTAATAATTTTATAGTTTCGTCTACTAGTGCCGGTTCGCTTTTAAAAGCGTTGATGTTGCAAATTATTTTGTCCAGAAGAAAATTCATTGACCACAATGCGCCGGGACTATCCTCGCCAAAGGCATGCAAAAGCGTGGTGCTTAGCTCGGAATAATAAGTCTCTGTTGGCAAAAGATAAATCTCCGACCATCTGTGTAAAAACCATATTATTGTGCTGCTCAATTCGGGACTAAGTATATTCTCCAAATGTATCGATATAGCAGTTTTCTCAATTGTGCACAAGCGGAAAACGCCTGTGATCAATCGAATAACTCGATCGATCGAATCCGTTGGGCTGCTTATATCCGACTGAACATTTTGCGAAGACACTAAAAACTCCAATGTCCGGTTTACATCAACATTACCCTCTCGAGACTGAAAAAACATGTACAAAAGAGATTTAATACTTCTGTTTACAGTTAAAATGTAAAAGTTGCAGTAAATCTTTACAAACTTGTTTCATGCTGCATCGCGTAATTTCCAAAGGTACTAATGCGGTTTCACCCTCCGATTCCATGCAAAGAACGTGTCCTGTTATTAAAATGAGCCAATGCAAATCCTCGTACAACTCGTCCATAGAGGCAGGTCGAGACGAAGATTCATTTTGCTCGGCCAATATGTTCAGATTATCGCGCAATTTGTGTATTCGATCTTCGAGTAATTGCGCTAGTAGAGGTAAAGAATGCTCTGGTACTTGTCTACCAAAGTTTCCTAGAGTTTATATCAAACGTTTGCTATTATTACCATTATCGATCCGCGTAATAAAATATATTTTGATAGGACCGATTGTACTTCTATTTACCAATTATTTGTAATTGCTCCTTATATTTAACTTTGTCATCTTCCTCCACATCTGCTACTTCCTCGCTGAGACTTTTCCCACCAGCATTTCTCACACCCTCCGGAGGTGATAAGTGACATCGAAGATACGTATTAAATATCTGAATAGAGCTCTGCTTACAGAAGTCTGGTGGAAATTCGAACGCTGAATACAACATACATGACCATACTTCAAACATATGTTCCATAGCTTCCATATATAAGCAATCGTCAGCGCGTATCTGTAAAGATTACAAAACATTAAGTTTTTTGTTCTAATATCCACAGGTTGTAATTTCATAAATGACGGATACTTTGCTAAATATTTTAGGATCAAATTTTAAAGCGATCTTCTGGACCAAAATTCAAACGCAAATTCTAATAAAATAGATGCAATAATCATTACCGATTCTTCTTGTGCAGCACATTCTATAAATAAGCATGTTAATCTTGTTAATTGTTCCAAAAATGGCTTATACAAGTCCTCGGGAAGACTCTTCAACGAGCTTTGAAAGAAATAATTAATCTTTCTTATAATGTTGGTGATTCCATTCGCTTCTTGATCGCCAATCTCAATACTTAACACAAGCTTCAAGAATCTCTGCATGTAATTTGTCAAGTATTGCACTTTTACTTCTTCCACGCTCAGAATTCTACCATGTAAGCTCGCCAATTGTATCAGACAGTTCATAGCATGGTGAGCTAGCTGCGGATTGCTGCGTACTTTCCAATACAGTGTAAAAAATAGATCTAGTACTGCTGCATCTAGTATTACATCTTGCCACTGTAAGTTTAATCTCAACGGTGGATTATTCCCGGATTCATAAACCTCACACATACTCTTAAGTAGTAATTTTTTAGGTAGTGCACTGAAGTTAAGGTATGTATAAACAACTGTGACATAGCTCTATATAAATATCTATCTCTGTTAGATATGTATCCATATTTATCTCCATAATTATATCCCACATTTAGTATTCAAATGGATATATCAATTACGCCCAGCTTAATACTACCAATAAGGATGAATACTAAATATGAGAGAATCTCTGTTATAAATTTATATCCATATCTATCTTTATAATCATATCCCACATGTAGTACTCAAATTAAAATATCACTATATTGATACATTTTATACTAAATGTGAAATACAAATTAAATATAAACTGCAATGTCCAATTTCCTTCTTTGGTCTATCTCCTAATTAATATATATTTTCGCATCAATAGATACATTGATCCCAAATGCATTTTATAAAAAGGATATAAATTACTTCAATAAATGGCCAAACGAGTATACTTTCCACCATAGAGAGCAAGGACTTCACGAGGGGCAACGTCGATTCGTCAAAATCCTTCTTGAGTAATTCACCGAACACCTCGATACAAAACTTGAAAATTCTTTTCATGTCGCTTAGCTCAAAATGTTTCTTCGCCTTAAAATGTACCTCCCATGTCAAACCGATATCGGATGATTTAGCAGTCGTTGCGTATTCTTGCAATATCGCAGATAAAATATTGCACCCCAAAATTTGCTGCAAATAAAGAAATAATCTCTCTTTCTCTTTTCTTTTCTTCTTTGCGTGCCATACGAGAAATCAATGTACCTTTATATTTACTTCAATGTATACTTACATTTGGTAAGTCTCCACTCTTAATTAAATTTTCTATTTCACTCATTATTCGATTTCTCTCTATTCCAAAGTCATCTACACTACCTCTCTTAACTATTATTGCAAAAACTTGGAGTATCCTTGCCCTGACATATGGCGCTAATGTAGGTTTATTTATAACGTAGTGCAACAAATATTGTCTTAATGAAGAGATGTCAGATTTTTCCAGAGTGGTCCATTCTTGTATCAGAGCTGTCTTTATCAAACCAGCAGTTTCGAACAGTATATAATCCACAGAGCTTAATTCTAAAATTTGTTGACACAGCTGAAACGGTGACTTTGTTTTACGGAAATTTAGGAATACAGCTTCTGCAGATTGACGCTGCTCCGATGAGATCAGATTTGGTGGCGCCTGAAAGTAATGCAAATACAAAATCACTTATCAACGTTCTACATTTTCAAACATGTAGAAACAAAGAACATATAAATAGGATATTTTCTTTGTATTATCTGGCAAATCTTAGGTTTGATATTAATCTTTATTCATGTAAAATTAGCGATATTTTTCGTCAATAATGGAAAGACCTAAAATGCTTAAATAAGCAACAATGAAATTGATTATTAATCCTACATTATTTACATGGGGTGCAAAATATCCAGTATCAATAAAAGAATTTTACTCTGTGAGTGTATTAGGCTAAAGCTTGGGTGAAAAATACACTATCACAAAGTAAAACCCACTCATCAGTGTTGCAACATCTGACATTTATACTCAAATTCTATACAGCAAAGGATTATCAGTGACCATATCGAGCTCGGTTGAGGAATCAAATGCAAGTCTAAGAAGAAGCATGTCTACGTTAAGCTCTGCTGGCATTCTGCCGACAATATTGATAACAGAACACGAGTTTAATGAAAATGCAGTTGACAATCTGTAGCAATAATATTCCACTCAAAATCTGTTAACAAACTTGCCAGCATTTTGCCTTCTGGGATCACGCAGTAGCTTCAGTTACAAAGTTTCTCTTTCATAGAACGAAGCACGCTTCCTTGAAGCAGTAAACACAAGAAATTACATAACATGTGGGGTAGGTATTGCAATACGCTTGAAACAGTTTTGTTTTGCTTTGTATGACACATGCGTTCGTGGGAATCATCTGTCCTGCGAGAATTTCTCAAATCGCAATTTTTCGCGAGATGCCGAGATGCAAGTGTGCGCGCACGAGTGTCTGCAGGACATCGTTGAATCTCAAGAAATACCTTAAATAGGTCGTGACAGGGAGATCTTAACCCCAAAACGAGATCCTTACGGACGTGAAAGAGGAGTCCGCGGGCGCGATAAGACGCGACGTTTCCTGATAGATAAATGTTGGCTCTACGTGCGCTAACGCGCGGTAAGCCTCATGGGAATCTGCGAGCGGTACCCGATTTGTTTTCGCTGTACCGATCGTTCTTAGGCTTAGGGCTTGCGCTTGGCGACAATCTATTTGCGTGGCAAAAGAGAATTCGGCGGTACGACTCACCAGAACGATTTGCGCCGCGGCTTCTAGCCCCCTCAGCACTTCCTCCGCCATCTCAAACGCGAGGTTTGTTTATCTCAGTTATTAATTCTGTTATTCGGACAAATAAACAAACGATACCACCACGGCGTTGTGTAAAAATGCTTCACCCTGAACTTATAACCTATAACACATCATGCACCCTAAACCAGAGAGAAGTCTTGAAGGCGCGGCCATGGTGGAAATTCTTTCCACCATGGGCGCGGCCATTGCCCTCCGGCAGAACATTCTGCTAATGTATGTACAACGCACAAGGAAATGACCCAATCAGAGTCCTTCATTTCTATCTCCACCGCACGATGAAAGTTTGTCTGGATAGGCCTTAAGATTTTCGTTGCTGCGCATGCGCAGGAGTCTTTCCGCGTTTAAGCACTTCAAGCAGATCGATTTGTTCCAATTTGCTCCACGATTTTCGTGCCGTATACAGCTGTACGAGATTCCTCCGTGGGGACGAGATCAACGGTTGATGAGTTGATCGTTAGACAAAGTTGTGCGTGAACAAGACGACGCATTTGCCACAGTTTGGTCGACGTTACTTTACATCTCCGAGCTCCCTTTGATTCTCGAAAGCAGTACGATGAAACCGGTCAAAGCCACGAAAACGGTCGCTCTTAAAGTTAGTATTTATCTTCGTCACACAAAGCTTAAAATGTGCATTTTGACGATACAATAATAACTGAATGTATCCAAAGTTAATAAATATAAGTTAATAGTGAATATACTTGAAAAATGAGAAGAGAAAATAAGCATACTTTAACCATAAAATAAATATTATTTTTCAAATAAAAAGGAGACTGTTTACACGAACAGAATACAAGTAAAATGAGAGAGGAGAAAGAATTAAAGGTGTAATTTTTGTTTTGTTTTGTTTGTTAACAGACCAAGGGCAGAAAACCTTTGCACGCATTGCAGCCAGCAGCCACCGATAAAGAAACTTTAGTTGGTGCTGATAGGATTCTCAGAGCTAGCAAATCCAAAGGGGCAAAAACAAAACAGTAAGTTATCTTTAAATAAGAATTTATTGTGACAATGCATTACGAAAAAGGTCACAAGTACAGATTGTAAATATAGAGTGTATTTTAGGGATATAACAGAAACAGTGAAAAAGGATGCTTCAAAATGCACAAAAGTGACTAAGAAAAATAAGGCTGTCCAGACTGCACAAGAGAATAAGATACAAATTGATGTGGAAGATTTAACATCAGGTATACTCAAAATAGTATTTTTTTTTCTTCTCTTTCCACATTCTTTTGATATATATTTTTAATCTGAATTTTATGTTAAAAAGATTTTCATCAAAGTATTTTATTTGATTTAGACAATCCTAGTGAGAACTATTGGCAAATTCTGGCTGAAAAGAGACGAATGGCACTTGTCGATGCTTTAGAAGAAAATAAAAAGCTCGTACAACAGATTGAAAAGTTAGAAGAGGAGAGTCATGTTTATAAGGAAGTTTTGGACGAGATGAGAACACTTGTTGAAGTACTACAGGTAACATTGCTTATAATATTATATTTAACGTCAAATCATTACTATTTTACAAATTATATGTTTTATTGTAGGAGCAAATTGAAGACGATAGAAACGATATAAATAACTCGTTAGATGACAGCGCTCTTTGATTTGAGTTAGCTTGAATTTCTCAAACATAAGAGAAGAGATTAAATAAACTGGTGATTACGCTAGTAATTTTTTAAGAAATATTTATGATATTAGAGTAGAGTGTTTAAAGTATTTGTTTGTTATTTGTACATCCAGCCACACAACATTTTAAAGGAAATAACATAAATAAAAAACATTTTTTTTTCTTAGAATTATTTATCACTTTATATTTTATAATATTACAAATTGTTAATAAGTGCTTGAGATATACAAGTAACATACAAAGTTAAAATTAATCAGCTTGTTGACATGTATAATGACGAAAAGAGGACACTTAGAATACGAGATCTTCTGTTTCATAATATTTTTACAACAAAGAGCAGTCTTGCCTATTCCAGTAGATATATATTCCAAGTGCCAAATGAAGTTAAGTAGATATAAATGTAATAATGTGTGTAGCCATTAAGAATCAATAAGTTATTTAATCTAAAATTAAGAAATTTCTGTACTTTTTATATATATATATATGTGTGTGTAATATTAATAAATTTTTATTTTATGATAATTATTGACAATGTCTTAAATATTGAAATTAAATTGTGAACATATACTTACATTAAATGTGAGCATGCAAATCACATTTAAATATTCATATATCATAACTTTCTTTTTCTCCTCCCCCTTTTCCTTTTTTTTACTCCTCTTTCTATAGACATTCTTATAACACTTTATTTAAAGTATTATAAACTTTGGCTCGCCAATTGCAAATATATTGAATTATAATGCTAAATGTGATTTTTTAGATATGATTCATGTTTGTAATATATGTTAGAATGAGATGATTTATTGTGTGAAAAAAGTTGTTACGTATAATCATATGTTATTTAAAATTATAGTTATGCAACTTGTGTAATTGTGATTATTATTACTTTACACCACATCTTAGTTTGTGTTTATCCAATTAACGAAAAATGCGAACGATAAGGAGAGAGAGAATTCGTCTGAAAATTACAACTAAATTCAAGCACTGTTTTAGGGAATTATTATGAGACATAAAAATGATCCAATGCAATCGGCCACTGTAAGTTTCTCAAGAACAAATTAAAAATAAGAAAAAGAATAGAAATTTTGAATGGTTTAATAAATGTTATCTTCCTATGAAGTTTTTTTACTAACATAACAATTGCACATCTTTATTTAAATTATTTTAAATAGAAGTAATTTTTTTATGAAAATTAATTTCCAGAAATATTCTGCATAAAAAATATTGCTGTTACAAAGAAGCATATAGTTGTACATATCTATTGTAAATTCCATATTTTTCTTAAAGATATAACTCGTATAACTGCAAAGTACGCGCAATTACTAATTTATTATATTTAAAGTAATTAGGAATAAGGGGAATGGATACTTCCAAGATAGAGTATTAACGTGTAAAAACAGTAATGTGATCAATAATTCTTTAATTGTGATCAATACAAAATATTATTAAACTATATTTTCAATATCATCAAGAATAAACTATATTTGTATCAGTTTATTATAAGTATTCCCGAAACGGGGTGGGGGTTATAATTCACTTCAGACTACTTACAATTTTCAATTCAATCATCAACTTCTAAATCTGCAAGACATACATACACGGATAAAGATCAAATCTGTCGGCTACAAATCGACCGCTCTCGCACGAAGCCACACGTCATCTCATTAAAAATTAATGAGCTATTTTCAACGTATTCAAAAGAGTACTAATTTCAATTAAGCCATTCCTATATACATATACTATACGTACATACTACACGATATACATACTATATAGCTGTGCCAGATAGAAAATTAGGCCGCAATCTATGTATAGCAGGCCAAGTCGCAGAGACTCAAACGGAGGTCCAGGTATTATATAGTCGACCAAGTAGTAGGGTAGACAGTAGGTAGTTCAAAAGGCAGCCTAGGCGTTGAACCAGTCAGCGAATCAAGCGGCGCAGCAGTCCAGGTAGCGAATTTGATAATGGACCAAGCAGTGAACCAAATGGTGATCCAGGCGACAGTCTAGACGGTCGACTAGGATGGTATAGAGAGTGATGATGATGAGGCCGATGGGTGGATCAAGCAGGGCTACATTTGTAGACATCACCCAAGTAACCCAAGTGTTCCCGTGTATTATTTTATCCTTCTTTAACATTCGGAGAACAAGGGTAAAATGATACACGGGGGGCGTTCGGGTGATGATGTTTACAATTGCAGCCCAGTGAACCAAATGGTGATCCAGGCGGCAGTTCAGACAGTCAATTTATAGGCGGTGGATCACCGAAGATGGTGAACCAAAACGACGTCGATCTAAGCGGTCTAGGCGACTGTCGGACTGTCCTGGTAGAAGTCTGCGAGCTAACTTTCAGCTCCTTCTTTTTGCACTGTAGCTCATGTAACCGATAATTAAGCTACATAAGCTACAATGTAAAAAAGAGAAACTGAAGGACCGAAGCAAAAAAAAATGTAATGCTTTGGAAATAATGACAACGTTGTAGCTATATTCCAAAATTGCAAATGCTCTTCGCTACAATAATGGTACGTATACCTCCCAAATAATCAACGTACCAGTATACTGCAGGTACGGAGAGGACTTACTTTAAGGGATATGCAATGGCCAAGGCCATAGAAAGAACGTCGGCAATCAACTGCGAATGACTGTACAGCTTATATTACGCATCGAGTATTATATATTTGTATACATATATTATACATTTTTTATACATTTTTTTTATACATTGGGATACAGATACTTCGACTTTGCAATGTAACGAGGTATATGTGTGGAAGCTTTTGAACAAAATTTCCTGTTACAATTTCGGCTGCGCATCATTCCGCGCGCAAATACATGCACCTTCATTTGGGTGACTGTTATTTTTGTGCAAAGAATGTCTTCTAAGGATTGTATTGCAGAACTCTTGTAATAGGAAATTTCACACGAAATGGACTGCTCATACGCCTGCATTCTTGTGAACAAATGAAAAGACAAGAGGCTTATCATCAAACGTTATCAGCTAATAATCCAAGTATCGGAATTTTCCAAGTTTATGCCAGACAAGTAACTCATACTTTCAGTCTCTCGAAGATCTAGACAAAACCAGGAATGCTCTACATCCGCCGGTATCAATCGGTGCGTCGAAATTTCCGGAAAAATTGGAAATTTGGCTAAATCCGTAATTTTATCTGAAGCGGTAAGGGGACTCAAGTTACAACAAAAAAGAAATATGTAAGATGTGAAAAATACGACCGACAAAGAGGCGAGGACATCAGGATAATTCCATCACGTGCCGATGCAGAGTCCAATAATTCCGAAGAAGATAGTATCTATCTTAATTCAGCCAAGATTCTGTAAGAGATTGAAAAATTATGGCTGAAGACCGTTTGATTGTCGTTTCGCAGGTATACACTATAAAGTAAAAAATATGTAAAATATATATATAAATATAAGTAAAAATTATATATAAATATAAGAAATATATAAAAATATACGTTAGAGTTACAGAATAATAATATGCTACTGGTATTCTTATATAGTCGCGATATTACAGTGCGACCTCAAACAGCCCATTGTTCGCGACATATATTGTCTTGACGAATTTGTACATAACGGCAACACTTCGGTCTTACGTTCACCACCACACACTGATGGGTATTAGTTAACCGGCGGGTTAACTAATATACATATACATATACATATATGCCCTGTCTACGAGGTGTCGACAGAGAGGTACAAGGTTCGCGACAGAGACCGAGGATGAAAAATTGGGGAAGGAACTTATAGAACAGTTTATAAGGTTGACTGGCACGGACCAGTAACAGTAAATAAAATTAAGGGTCCTACGTTGGAACAGGTAGAAATGTTTAAAAATGAAGTAAATTTTACATAAAGACGTAATAAACGGACGTTGCTTTCTGATGGGTTGTATTTATAGATCTTGCGATTATTACATAATAGTGCAAGAAACAATCTCTGTATTCATCGATCGTTTTATCGTTTATACACGTAGAAGAAAAGAAATCAAACTTGAAGATATAATACTTATTCTTATTTAATTACAACAGCAAAACTGAATTGACGTGATAAATTACTCCATCTTCCTTTGCCCCTCAATGATTCCGATGATATACATTACAAATTTAAAAATCAACTACGCGCAACTAAATTTACGTCAATCCGTTTTTTAATAATTGTTTTCTAATATATATATAAATGGCTCTCGTCTTCAACCGGAAACGAGCATCTGTAAAATGCAAATAAATTTTTAAAAATAATTTTTTCTGTTTTATTTATTTATTTCTTTTTACAACCATCGATTCCTTTCATTGTTCTACGTATAAAAGTATAAACTAATCGAATTTTTTGGACATTCTGAGTCAGTGCATGCTGTTTCAACCCGAACTCGTGACGTTATTTAATAATATTACTTATTATGGTCATACACTACACTTATTATCAATTTTTGTTTGCGACTTTTTGTAACAATGGAGCAACGACTCCCGCTTAACGAACATCCTCACGTTCTTTGCGTTTAATTTCTTTGCGATTCGTCAGGAGGGTTTTGACACTGAAGAAGGTCCAATCCAGGGACCGAAACGTTTGTAATTTTGAATCTCAAATATATGTCTTTACATCGCTTAACCATCGGCGTTTGCTCTCAATTGCCTCTTTCTATTTTTGATTGTATATCCTGAGAGCTATAAGAATTTGTATTTATAACTTATTATGGTATTTTGTAAGATTATAAGAAATCGCGAGCTAAAGATGTAAAACCGCGAGTCAGCATAACAGCTGCTGCGCGGCCAGTCTCTCTACCGAGAACAGACGCGACCTAGAGAGATACGAGGAACGCTGACTAAGGAGGACCCTGAACCGATTCAGCCTGACGACCGATAGGAGATAAATACAGAGGAGAGCAGGCATCGAGAGGGCAGTTGATAGTCAGAGACAGTGTCGGGTTGCTACGCGTTATAAATAAGTGAAAACATTGTGCCCTCGTGGTCGGTTAGCATAATTACCAGATTTAATAATCCGTATATAGATTATTCTAGATATTATAATTGAGAATATTCGACGATGTTCTAAGAGTTCGGTAGTGCGGCCGAATCACGTGAAATCGCGCGTAAACACGGTGACAGGTGGGAGATCACCGAAACTGTAGAATTCCAGACCGCGGTAAGTCGCGGCAATGTCGCTCTAACAACCGTCGAATAACGATACATCCGCAGTGCTCCGTTTCGAGTTACCGTATCGCGCCGATTATATTTTTGTAACGCGGATTATATCCAAGATTATCTGTAAGAAAATTCAATCGCTATACTAATATTTATTGACTACATTAACTCGACAAGTAATAACGCGGAACGTGCGACCGGTGTACGCCTTGCGCTCGACGCTGTACCTAATCTGTAAATAAATTGATTGTTGTAATAAAGATCTGTATAAACCAGCAAATTTTGCAACGTACATGACAAAGAGTACAACAATCCGTGATAATTATAACTGAGAAATACACATATCTAGTTAAGTAATAATAAACGCCGAATCGAATGCGGTATAATAATTGTAAGTGCGAAACACGTTAGTTATTCCGAATCTAGCCAGATATTGATAATAAACTAACTCAACGCAACCTCCCCGTGGTGCACATTGGCGCAATTATGCAGCGTTCGACATTACGCATGAACTGTTTTAATGCTATCGGTCGTCGAGAAGTCTAACCAATTCGATGCCGTACTTAATTCGTTATATATGTATAACCAACTAAGATATTCCAACCATTGAATAAAAGATCAAAAATTGGCCTTTCAAGATTAAACAATGAGAAAATTTTAAAATTTGACAAGCAATATGGAAAAAAAAAAATAAATTGAACGGTAATGAGATTAGATAGAAATTATTTAATCAAGAGACACGGTAGTGTCTCGCGCCAAGTACGCGCGGAGCGAGACAGAGGCTGGTAAACTTTCTGATTGGCTGTTTACGTCATCGGGAGTACCTCAGGGTTCTGTGCTGGGTCCTTCTTTGTTTTCCTTCTATGTTAATGATATAGGTCGTGTCTTGCTCTATTCGCATCACATTATGTTTGCTGATGATATTCAGATCTACTACTTGTGTCCGCCGGCTTACATCCTTCAAGGCCTTGAGCGGATTACTAAAGATGCTAATGCCATCTTTGATTACGCTGACTTGAATGGTCTCAAACTCAATCCGGCGAAATCGAACGTTATGGTATTTGGTAATTAAATCTAAACATTTTTTGTATTATAACACAAAAATTATATCTGACAGTGACATCCTTAATTAAATGTGCAGTGTAGTTTGTATTATAAATTATTAATTGTCTTATTTTGTTAACAAACTTTACTATACATATATTATCTACTATGACATTCTGCCAATAGCATCGTACATGCCAAATTCTGTATCAAATCTGTTTTTCTTTCGACAAAATTTATTAGCAAACACCGCATAATGTGCTCTCGACAAACTTGACTTTGCCTAATATATTCACATTTTGTGTCTTAATTTTTTAAATGATTTATAAATTTATACAAACTACACTGCACATTTAAGGATGTCAAACTCTCAGATATAATTCTTGTAAGTTATAATACAAAAAATATTTACATTTGATTTTATCAGACATAAATGTCAATGTCGATAGACATTATGGCGTTTGATGTATCTGTAACAAAAAGGGGTAATATCCGTACAAAATTACCTTTTACAAAAAGGTAAAAAAAAGACGCCAAGCACGCGTGGTGTACCTTGAAAAAGTCGAAGTAGTTATCTTTGTACCTCGAAAAAATCCAAATAATATCTTTACCTTGAAAAAATCGAAGTTTTGACCGGTGCCCAGATTTCCAATGTTTGTGTGCGTGGTCCTTTATCCTCTCTTAAAATTGCCGTGTTAAATCAATTTATTGTTGCCTCTTTTCCGCAATGCCGATTGGTTTTTCATTGTGCTTACTTCGTGAGTGACTGTCATTGTATATTTTGACAGTTGTGGGTATCAAGGCTAAATAGCGCGCGCAAAGCGCGCCTGTGGTGTCTAGTTACAAAAAAAATGACATGATATCTTTAAATTGCGCCAATTAAATATATATTATATCGAAAAATAACTATTGTTCTTTTAAAAAATGTATTCCCATTGAAGTGAAAAAATTAAAATGTGAAAAATTTTAGTGATCTAATGTACCAGGCGCGCACAGGGCCTGCAGATTATATTTTTAAAAGTGAAATAAATTATACAGTTTTGTAATTATTTTTATCGTATTTGCTGTCATAATACGGTTGCAGTAGAAAGTTAAAGTATTTGTGGACTCGTACCCGAGTCCTCGCGGTTATTAGTCTGGCATTTTGCCACCAGACCCACACTCCCCTCATTACCAAAATCACACGTAGCAGTTTTCAGTTGCTGCGTGTGGACCAACAATTTAACGTCTCTTTTCGAAAAGACGGAAACCTTTCTCCGCATGAGAGATCCCCCAACTTCTCGTGCGGGGGATGCAGTATGCAAAATTAAAATTCCCACTGTGATCAGGTGGACTCAACCCCGAGTTCTCGCGGTTATGAACCTGGCACTTTGCCACTAGACCTACATTCCTCTGTTTACCCAAATCACACGTAGCAGTTTTCAGTTGCTACGTGTGGACCAACAATTGAGACCCTCCAACTTTTCGTGCAGGATGCAGTATGCAACATTAAAATTCCAACTGTGATCAGATGGACTCAAACCCGAGTTCTCGCGGTTATGAGCCTGGCACTTTGCCACTAGACCTACATTCCTCTGTTTACCCAAATCACACGTAGCAGTTTTCAGTTGCTACGTGTGGACCAACAATTGAGAGCCTCCAACTTTTTGTGCAGGATGCAATATGCAACATTAAAATTCCAACTGTGATCAGATGGACTCAAACCCGAGTTCTCGCGGTTATGAGCCTGGCACTTTGCCACCAGACCCACACTCCCCTCTTTACCCAAATCACACGTAGCAGTTTTCAGTTGCTACGTGTGGACCAACATTTTGATCAATCAAACACACACAACACAACCACACACATCTTTATACACATGAAAAAAGAGATCATACCTACACCAATGTATATGCTAAGTTTTAAGAAAATTCGAGGGTTTGTTCAGCCGAGAGAAGGAACATCCGTCCTCCGCCACCGGAAGAAACGAGGATTTATTCATCCAGGTTGGCAAGAAGAAATCCCACAATCAAACAAGACTGATAATCGGTAAGTTTATATGCATGTTTTTCTATTATAAGGATCTTATATTGATAACGAAAAGAAAATTTCTTACAAATATGTCAGAGGCCGATCTCCTTCCATGATAATCCGCCTATTCTTCTACATGGAAGCAAGCGTGGGGTTGAGAGCTCAGAGGATTACTCTTTAACAAATTCGTTTTTATTGCAAAGTTCTTATTTCTTAACACAAGGCAAACTCTCTTTAATTCACAACAATAGTTTAATTATTAGAAAAAGATAAAGTAATTATGAGACGTGAGCGATTCGTGTGAGACCGTCCGACGTTATCCGTTTCCTAGACGACCATCTCTCCGCCACACGCTTCGCTAGAGCGATCCTCTTCTCGATCCGCTCTCGTCTCTGAACACCGCCGCAAGAATCCAAACGCGCCGTCAAATATATTCGTTAAATTTGTAGAAGTATTATTTTAATGTTAATTAATATTCGCAGAAAATTACATAAACGTATCAATTGTGTGGAGGCAAAGCTGAAGTAAGTATGAAATGCAATGTACCGTAAATATTAATATGTGACATACAAAAAGTGATTCCTTTTTACTTGGCAAACATGGAGCGACCGAAGCGGGCTACATCCAAACCGATGACTACATCTTGGGACGAGATATCAAAACGGATCTCCACCGATCCAAAAATTGAAGACGACATTGCAGATATAAAAAACAATCTGCAAGACGACGCCCATCATGATGAGAATCACTCTTTTAAATAATAATAGGTAATTTTTTAACTTCACAGCACACAAATGCGTACATCGAATCACTCACAATCTCAAACAAACTCTCAGATAGGTACACATATTTCATATGCAGAAGAATGAATACAATTATTAATACCTGATTTAGAAAAATGGAAGGCCATAAAAGTAAAGAACTTTTTTTATTTACAGAAGTTGTTGAAAATGTCCACTGTTAACTCAAACACACGCTTACGTGATGATCATTATATCAACAGCTGCGAAGTTATAAGAAATACGCCAGGAATCTTTGAGCGTGTAGACAGTCAATGGTTAAACGGATGGAAGCGTGTGTTTTAGTTAACGATGGACATTTTCAACAACTTTTGTAAATAAAAATAAAGTTTTTTCCTTTTATGGCCTTCCATTTTTCTGAATCAGGTATTAATAATTAAATGAGTTGTAACTCCTGCGAAATGCGTTTTTTATAACGCATGAAGCAGATTGCGGCATCGTAGCTTAATCGTACATTCACGTAATATCGGCAATATTTAAGGAAGTTCTCTCCCAAAGCAACTTGTTATCCGCAAAACTGGAAAAGGCGATAGAAAAACGCCATCGACAATGTTACAAAAAACGTGGAAAAATTCGGGAACAGATACTCAGCGAAAAACGCAACATTCCGATTGCGGTCGTTGGTAACAAGGCCCTTTTCAAGGCCACATGATATGCAAATTCCGATCGCGCAACCTCCCCGTGGTGCCTTATGGCACATCCGTGCTTATTTACTCACTTCTTTCACATTTTTACATATTACGGAAGGTGAAGCGGCCGAAAGTTCCCGGTGGCAGTCAGGACAAATAATCTTGATACAGCAAATAATCTTGAGATTAAAAACACAACATCTCACACTGTAAGTGCATCTCTTTTATAACTGATGCATAACCTTCTATTAATAAGACGTATTTGGATGCAGCAAATAACACATATTCAAAATACTAATGTATGTAATTATTTATTAACGGAATTTAAAAGGTCAAAAGGACAAGCTGTAACGCGGCGCGGACGATCCTCCACAGCGTCGGCGGAGACGAAGGATGTTACAGCACAGATGGGGCCTACAATTCTGGAGCAGCTGACCGCGTTACCTTCTTACATGGTAACCATAAAACTAAGAACTAAAGATCGATATAATGATTTATATTACTGTGTAATTGAAGCGATGATCGATTCGGGATCGCCAATTAGTCTTATTCGCACCAGTATTCTCTTGGATAAATCGCGTCTTTATGCATATAAAGATAATATTCAATTTTACGGGATTAATAATCCGTGATAATTATAACTGCGAAATACGCATATCTAGTTAAGTAATAATAAACGCCGAATCGAATGCGGTATAATAATTGTAAGTGCGAAACACGTTAGTTATTCCGAATCTAGCCAGATATTGATAATAAACTAACTCAACGCAACCTCCCCGTGGTGCACATTGGCGCAGTTATGCAGCGTTCGACATTACGCATGAACTGTTTTAATGCTATCGGTCGTCGAGAAGTCTAACCAATTCGATGCCGTACTTAATTCGTTATATATGTATAACCAACTAAGATATTCCAACCATTGAATAAAAGATCAAAAATTGGCCTTTCAAGATTAAATGATGAGAAAATTTAAAAATTTGACAAGCAATATGGAAAAAAAAATAAATTGAACGGTAATGAGATTAGATAGAAATTATTTAATCTAATATACCAGGCGCGCACAGGGCCTGCAGATTATATTTTTAAAAGTGAAATAAATACAGTTTTGTAATTATTTTTATCGTACTTGCTGTCATAATACGGTTGCAATAAAAAGTTAATGTATTTGTGGACTCGTACCCGAGTCCTCGCGTTTATTAGTCTGGCACTTTGCCACCAGACCCACACTCCCCTCTTTACCCAAATCACACGTAGCAGTTTTCAGTTGCTGCGTGTGGACCAACAATTTAACGTCTCTTTTCGAAAAGACGGAAACCATTCTCCGCACGAGAAATCCCCCAACTTCTCGTGCGGGGGATGCAGTATGCAACATTAAAATTCCAACTGTGATCAGGTGGACTCAAACCCGAGTTCTCGCGGTTATGAGCCTGGCACTTTGCCACTAGACCTACATTCCTCTGTTTACCCAAATTACACATAGCAGTTTTCAGTTGCTACGTGTGGACCAACAATTGACAGCCTCCAACTTTTTGTGCAGGATGCAATATGCAACATTAAAATTCCAACTGTGATCAGATGGACTCAAACCCGAGTTCTCGCGGTTATGAGCCTGGCACTTTGCCACTAGACCTACATTCCTCTGTTTACCCAAATCACATGTAGCAGTTTTCAGTTGCTACGTGTGGACCAACAATTGAGAGCCTCCAACTTTTTGTGCAGGATGCAATATGCAACATTAAAATTCCAACTGTGATCAGATGGACTCAAACCCGAGTTCTCGCGGTTATGAGCCTGGCACTTTGCCACTAGACCTACATTCCTCTGTTTACCCAAATCACACGTAGCAGTTTTCAGTTGCTACGTGTGGACCAACAATTGAGAGCCTCCAACTTTTTGTGCAGGATGCAATATGCAACATTAAAATTCCAACTGTGATCAGATGGACTCAAACCCGAGTTCTCGCGGTTATGAGCCTGGCACTTTGCCACTAGACCTACATTCCTCTGTTTACCCAAATCACACGTAGCAGTTTTCAGTTGCTACGTGTGGACCAACAATTGAGAGCCTCCAACTTTTTGTGCAGGATGCAATATGCAACATTAAAATTCCAACTGTGATCAGATGGACTCAAACCCGAGTTCTCGCGGTTATGAGCCTGGCACTTTGCCACCAGACCCACACTCCTTTACCCAAATCACACGTAGCAGTTTTCAGTTGCTGCGTGTGGACCAACAATTTGATCAATCAAACACACACAACACAACCACACACACCTTTATACACATGAAAAAAAAGATCATACCTACACCAATGTACATGCTAAGTTTTAGGAAAATTCGAGGGTTTGTTCAGCCGAGAGAAGGAACATCCGTCCTCCGCCACCGGAAGAAACGAGGATTTATTCATCCAGATTGGCGAGAAGAAATCCCACAATCAAACAAGACTGATAATCGGTAAGTTTATATGCGTGTTTTTCTATTATAAGGATCTTATATTGATAACGAAAAGAAAATTTCTTAGAAATATATTCGTTAAATTTGTAGAGGTATTATTTTAATGTTAATTAATATTCGCAGAAAATTACATAAACGTATCGATTGTGTGGAGGCAGAGCTGAAGTAAGTATGAAATGCAATGTATCGTAAATATTAATATGTGACATACAAAAAGTGATTCCTTTTTACTTGTCAAACATGTAGCGACCGAAGCGGGCTACATCCAAACCGTTACATGATTACATCTTGGGACGAGATATCAGAACGGATCTTCACCGATCCAAAAATTGAAGACGACATTGCAGATATAAAAAACAATCTGCAAGACGACGCCCATCATGATGAGAATCACTCTTTTAAATAATAATAGGTAATTTTTTAACTTCACAGCACACAAATGCGTACATCGAATCACTCACAATCTCAAACGAACTCTCAGATAGGTACACATATTTCATATGCAGAAGAATGAATACAATTATTAATACCTGATTTAGAAAAATGGAAGGCCATAAAAGTAAAGAACTTTTTTTATTTACAGAAGTTGTTGAAAATGTCCACTGTTAACTCAAACACACGCTTACGTGATGATCATTATATCAACAGCTGCGAAGTTATAAGAAATACGCCAGGAATCTTTGAGCGTGTAGACAGTCAATGGTTAAACGGATGGAAGCGTGTGTTTTAGTTAACGATGGACATTTTCAACAACTTTTGTAAATAAAAATAAAGTTTTTTCCTTTTATGGCCTTCCATTTTTCTGAATCAGGTATTAATAATTAAATGAGTGGTAACTCCTGCGAAATGCGTTTTTTATAACGCATGAAGCAGATTGCGGCATCGTGCTTATCGTACATTCACGTAATATCGGCAATATTTAAGGAAGTTCTCTCCCAAAGCAACTTGTTATCCGCAAAACTGGAAAAGGCGATAGAAAAACGCCATCGACAATGTTACAAAAAACGTGGAAAAATTCGGGAACAGATACTCAGCGAAAAACGCAACATTCCGATTGCGGTCGTTGGTAACAAGGCCCTTTTCAAGGCCACATGATATGCAAATTCCGATCGCGCAACCTCCCCGTGGTGCCTTATGGCACATCCGTGCTTATTTACTCACTTCTTTCACATTTTTACATATTACGGAAGGTGAAGCGGCCGAAAGTTCCCGGTGGCAGTCAGGACAAGCTGTAACGCGGCGCGGACGATCCTCGACAGCGTCGGCGGAGACGAAGGATGTTACAGCACAGATGGGGCCTACAATTCTGGAGCAGCTGACCGCGTTACCTTCTTACATGGTAACCATAAAACTAAGAACTAAAGATCGATATAATGATTTATATTACTGTGTAATTGAAGCGATGATCGATTCGGGATCGCCAATTAGTCTTATTCGCACCAGTATTCTTTTTGATAAATCGCGTCTTTATGCATATAAAGATAATATTCAATTTTACGGGATTAATAATCCGTGATAATTATAACTGCGAAATACGCATATCTAGTTAAGTAATAATAAACGCCGAATCGAATGCGGTATAATAATTGTAAGTGCGAAACACGTTAGTTATTCCGAATCTAGCCAGATATTGATAATAAACTAACTCAACGCAACCTCCCCGTGGTGCACATTGGCGCAGTTATGCAGCGTTCGACATTACGCATGAACTGTTTTAATGCTATCGGTCGTCGAGAAGTCTAACCAATTCGATGCCGTACTTAATTCGTTATATATGTATAACCAACTAAGATATTTCAACCATTGAATAAAAGATCAAAAATTGGCCTTTCAAGATTAAACGATGAGAAAATTTTAAAATGTGACAAGCAATATGGAAAAAAAAATAAATTGAACGGTAATGAGATTAGATAGAAATTATTTAATCTAATATACCAGGCGCGCACAGGGCCTGCAGATTATATTTTTAAAAGTAAAATAAATACAGTTTTGTAATTATTTTTATCGTACTTGCTGTCATAATACGGTTGCAGTAAAAAGTTAATGTATTTGTGGACTCGTACCCGAGTCCTCGCGTTTATTAGTCTGGCACTTTGCCACCAGACCCACACTCCCCTCTTTACCCAAATCACACGTAGCAGTTTTCAGTTGCTGCGTGTGGACCAACAATTTAACGTCTCTTTTCGAAAAGACGGAAACCATTCTCCGCACGAGAAATCCCCCAACTTCTCGTGCGGGGGATGCAGTATGCAACATTAAAATTCCAACTGTGATCAGGTGGACTCAAACCCGAGTTCTCGCGGTTATGAGCCTGGCACTTTGCCACTAAACCTACATTCCTCTGTTTACCTAAATCACACGTAGCAGTTTTCAGTTGCTACGTGTGGACCTACAATTGAGAGCCTCCAACTTTTCGTGTAGGATGCAGTATGCAACATTAAGATTCCAACTGTGATCAGATGGACTCAAACCCGAGTTCTCGTGGTTATGAGCCTGGCACTTTGCCACTAGACCTACACTCCTCTTTTTAACGGCTTTAATCAAATCACACGTATAGCAGTTTTCAGTTGCTGCTACGTGTGGACCAACAATTTAACGTCTCTCGTCCAAATGACAGAAACCTTTCTCCGCACGAGAGACCCTAACTTCTCGTGTGCGGGAGGATGCAACATTAAAATTCCAACTGTGATCAGGTGGACTCGAGAAGATTAAAAGAAACTATCAAAACAATTTGTACGAAGAAAAACCAACATCACCGTGGACACTAGAAAACTTTGAATATGTCATTCTAGAGAAGAATCTTGTTTTGGTTATCATGTGGATATATTTGATCTTCTCTCACACAAATCAATTATACCTTCTTTGGAACAATGGATCTATGAATAATCACATTCATTCGATCAGCAAGCACATCGTGTCGGTGTGAAAGCAGGATAGATCCAATAAATATCCAGAAATATCATATAAACATCTAATAAAACTAAATTCAATCAAAAAAAGAAAAAATTTAATTGAACAAAATGTTGAGCCAATTATCCATTTCAGAAGAACAATTACGTAATTTAAGGGGGAGGGCTAATTCATGGTCACTGAAATCCAACGGACCCCGCACCAACCTTATGGAAAATGGGTTCCGGTGGATTTAGCTGGAACTTTAGAAATGTGTAGTTTATGTGATTCCGATTAAAAGTTTCCATTGCCCCAACTTGATTCATTGAGCCGTTTGAGCTCTAGGGGCCGTCGAAAGTAGGAAATATATAGCGACTGCCTCCGCCACCGTGTGGCCCTCCCCTATCTTCTCCCCACTCCTCTTTTTCCTTTCCCTCTCCTCTCCCCACCCTTTTCCCTCTCTTCTCTTCTTCCATTAGTTTCCGTTATTTTACGTTATTTGTCCGAACACATTTTCTTACGGGCAAAAAGAGCGAGGATTCAACGTTATGTCAAATCCAACATTTGAATACCTGTAATCCGGAAAATCCAATTGGATAACGTTGGCATAACGTTGAATCCTCGCTCCTTGAAATTTCAAGGATTTCGACAATAAGTCGAACTCCTTGAAATATCGGATAAAGCGCAAGTTAATGAAAACAATGTACTATGTAATATTTCAGTAATGATAGAGCGGCGGGGAATAATAATGACAAAAAACCGCTTGACATAATTCGGCACAAGACCGTGTTTATGGGCGCAGAAAGAGTAGGCAAGACGTCGATAGAGTCAACCAGTTCATTTTCGGCACCTTATCAGCCCGAGGTACAAGAAGACTATCGGGGAAATGTATCACGAGGATTTGAAACATTCTGACTGTCGCGTCGTTTCAAACTCTCTATTCTTGATACGACCGGCGCGGACGATTTCCCGCGGCGATGAGAGACCTTTCGATTCAAACAGGCGATTCCTTCATTCTCGTTTACGATGTAAACGATCCTAGTACATTTGAAAAGGTCAGACTGATTCGGGAACGGATACTCAGCGAAATAAGGCGCAATATTCCGATTGTGGTCGTTGGTAACAAGACCGATTTCATGGAGACGCCAGTGATTAAGGTGAGTTTTAGCATCAATATAATGTCCTTATAATTGACATACAGATGCCAAAATGTTAAGAATCGTATTGAAATTAAAACTATAAGGGAACTTAAGTCGCGCACAAAAGTATAAATAAAACTGATTAGCCGCGCGCGTTATGTCTATGTATAACATTTAATATATGTTACAAAAAAAAACGTCGAAAAATTACAGATGAATATCGAGAGTACGAATAACCTGGTCACAAACAAATGAAATAATGGCTCCGTCGAATAATGGACGCGTCTGCGAAGCTAGACAAAAATATCTCGGCAATATTTAAGGAGATTTTCTCTTAAACAGAGTTGTCATGTAACGTATCATAAAGTTCTCGCTTTATGACACGTAATAGTAATTTCTTTTACAACTCGCAATTTGTTGCAGATACTGCAACTGCTCTGGGGTCGGTAGATGAGCATTCCTGCTTGTTACGCCGCGTAGGCGTAGACGGCATGGATTATCGACGGCGTTTATTCAACGCCTTTTCCAGAGTTTTAGACAACTCGGTTTGAGAGAAAAGCTCCTTAAATATTGCCAAGATATTTTTGTCTAGCTTCGCAGACGCGTCCACGAAGCCATTATTCCATTTGTTTTTGACCAGGTTTTTCGTACTCTCAATATTCATCTGTAATTTTTCCACGTTTTTTGTAACATTATTCCACTCGTTTTTACAAGGTTTTTTGTACTCTCGATATTCATCTGTAAAAGTCTAGAAAAGGCGCTGAATAAACGCCGTTGACAATCCATGCCTACGCGGCGTAACAACTCAAGCAGAAATGCTTATCTACCCACCCCAGAGCAGTTGCAGTTTGCAGTATTTACAGCAAATTGCTAGTTGTAAAAGAAATTCTTGTAACGTGTCATAAAGCTATGTGTATTTTTGTATGTGTGTGTGTAGAGTGTAAATGTGAGTAGATGTCCTCGGTGTCGGAAACTCGAGTCGGTAGGTGCGTTGAGCCCAAAGAATTGCGCGGATTAATTTTCCCTGCGGGATTACATATGCAGTTCCTCAGACCTAGCTTTTTACTCGAGGTAAGTACGTTACTATAGAATCTATTGACGTACATTTGTAAATAGCAAATATATTAAATTATCGTATTAAACAATCGTATTACGTTACAAGGTAACGCCCCAACGAAACCGGAAAAAATATATAGGTAATGTACATGCAAAAGGATTACTGGAAAGACGTGGTTTAAAAAGTTTAACGATAAAATCGGCACCAGCTCCCAAAAGTCCGCCACATATTCAAGAATATCCAACGGAAGAATTTTTGTTAAATACAAGAAAGATATTATCCAGAACTAATTTAAGAAGGTTGATGAAAGTACGAGAACGTTACATACATATAAATATAGGGACCCTATAGGGACCCTCTAGAGTAGTCTAGAGAGGGACTTGCCAAAATGCCGCTGACTGCGGATTGGTGCTTTCAATTTGTGGGATACTTCCGCTTCAGCTTTGACACGCGCGCAAACTAAGACAGTTACATGCAGTTGCAGTTGCATTCATCACATTTTAATGATACCTTCATATTATATCGCATTTCATTTATTTTTTATATACGCGCGTTTTACTTCAACTTCCGGTCCCACTTCAATGTCATAGCGGCCAGTTTGGCGAGTCCCTCTCTAGAGGGTCCCTAGTCAGAAGGGGGTATAGGGTAGTATATATAGAGATCCGGCACAAAGGAGAGAAAACAATTGCAACATTATTTGTAATTATTCGATGCTATTCATTTTGTGATGACTATTATATTCACTAAATATGTAATGTACCAAATTTGCGTATATTAAATTGTAAAATAAATCAACAGGTATATGTATATTGACGTGTGTGTGTCAAGTAACTTGTGTGTATGTCCGCGATGGTGAACTCAAGTCCGTGGGTTAGTTAGGCCCAAAGGATTGCGCGGATCGCACCCCTCTGCGGGTATGTACTTGTATGTGTGTGTGTGTGTGTGTGTGTGTAGTGTACCTGTGTGTGAGTGTCCGCGGTGTTGTGAACTCGGGATCCGTAGGTACGTTAAGCCCAAAAGACTGCGCGGATCAATCCTCCCTGCGGCCCCATGTCTCAAATTGCGGATGCGCTCGTAAGGTTGTAAGGGATTATGGGGACAGATATATATAGGATCAATAACTGAGCTGGGGGAGAGAAACAGAGACTGAGAGTTCGATACCTCGTAGATAGGGCATTAGTTAATCCTGTGCGATGGCGAACATAAGACCGAGTACTGCCATTACAAATTCGTCAAAATGATAATATATGTTGTGAACAATGGGCCGTTTATATAGGGCCGCACTATAAGGCTAGAACACCAGTAGCATTATTCTGTAACTCTAACGACAGTATATTTTTATATATTTTTTCTATATTAAATATGCTGATGATGCTGATGATGCTGACGATGCTGATCGGCATGACGATATATCAGAATCATCATTCATCACACACCGCCGCAATTTCTACTATCGATGATGCTAACGATGCTAACAATTGACGCGATGCTGACGATACGATGCTGATGATCATTTTATATATTTTCTATATTTTTATATATATTTTATATTGTGTACCAGCGAAACGACCAAATCAAAAACCATAACGAAACTGCAGTCGTTAAGGACCATTAAATTCTGCAATGTACGTCGCAAACGCCCCGTCGCCAGTCGCGAAGAATGGCAACTGCTAGTTGAAAAGTGTTAAGCATTTCCGGTTGCGCTTGACATGAAATTGAGTAGAACAAAAGCGGTTTGCGAAGTTTCTTTAGGAAGACATAATTTTCAAAGTTTGAAAGATAAACTGCGGATGGATCGTTATTCTGACTTTGATGGCGAAGTTTTATTAAGTGCGTAACAAAATCCACAACAAGAAAGAATTAAGAGATACTAAATCCACTACAATCCATTACAGTCCATTACAATCACGTCACATAAAAAATAAAAGAATTTATTTATGAATCAATTCAATATTTTATTTATGTACATGCAATTTAACTATTTTACTATTTTATTAAATTCTATGTGACAAAAATATAAGGTTCTCTCTCCAATAATTATTTCTCAAATTTTACTTTTAGTTCGACTTTGGGTCATTTCGTACCTGTCTATAATATTTTTAGTATTATACTGTTAAAAATACGTTTGTATTCAAGCTGTATATGCATAAGTCCTTTGTACATTAAATTTAATAGCGTATTTTTTACACTTTTGATTGACGACGGGGCGTTTGCGACAATATTGAATAGCTCTAGAATAGCTCTATCCCATGAGTTACAGAATCAGCCTGCAGCAGTAGTAGGGTTTTTAGTGGACAGGTCGTAGGTCATGGTTATATGTAGTCAGCCTCAAGTCGAAGTCGAATCACCACATCGAATCCTACACTACTTCAGGTTACGGGTCCCCGGGAAAAATCCAGCGGAGAATCCGTTCGAAAAGTAACAAACGGATATTACCGATCAGAAACGGATATTTTCAATCGAAATAAGAAACAAATCAAATGGATATCTGATTCGAAAGTAACTTTCGTGCATGTGCGCTCGGCTTTTGGCTAATAGGAAAGAGCAGACCGTCTTTTGTCTCGCGAGACAGTTCAAATAACTGTTTTTGTCGCAAAGTTTTGACAAAATCTTGATCGCGGCGATATTATTTAAAAAAGCAAAACAAAGAAGGGATTTGACTTTGCCTCACCTCCACGTGATGATCCCTACGGGTAATGCAAAGAAGGCAAAAATATAAGTTCTAAATTTAGCTGCTGCGGCCCGCGACGTGTAATCTCAAATTTCACATTTTGCCCGTCAAAAAATCTAGTTGCGTTTCCCTGCACTACAGATTTAGCTGGCAATTATCTCTTCATTATTTGTCTCAGAGTTCTACAAACGCATTTTGTAGAACAAAGCTAGACATATGTGTATACATACACGTATAGGTATATGTATAGGCTGACATACATTATACACATTTTATAAGTCTAACTCTATATATACTATAAATCTAATACATTTTTAGCAAAAAAAGATATATACGTATATATGCTTATACCAAGTCACATCAGAACTAAATATCACTTTTAAATCACATATAAGTTTTATATGTATGTATATGTATATACATATATAAAAGTATATCATATAAAATTTATTCTTATGGAATACATAATTATAGAATTTTATTATGTATTATTTATTGTTCCCTAAACGGGTCACAATTCACCTTATTCATTTTTTTCTTATACGTAATCTCTGAGAAAGCACACTCTCTAGAATTATATATATATATACATATATATTGTATATATATAGATATATATATGTATATATAATAGAATAAAATTTATATAATATTTTGCGCCCACTTATTTTCCAGTTCTTAATTCGCTACAATCTGGTCGAGTCCGTGAGACTGCTCGACTTGATCGCATTGTCATTTTCATTCTAATTAATATTTTTAAGCTTGTAATGTAGGAATGGGAAATACAAAGTCTGAATAAGATGTTTATGATAATATCAGGTCAATTATGTCATTATGTGAAAACTAGAAAACCGAAAAATGTTCAGCGGTCCACTCTGGATGATATGATCCGGAATGTGGCGAACTAGAGTTTTAAGTAACACATCATATAATATAGAAAAATAAAATAATTTTGCAAAATTATATTTACTAAATTCTCTGCTAATTATTCTTTTTTTTCAACTTAATTTTAATGCCACAATGTATTTAAAGAAAGAGACATAATTTATTTTTCCTGAAATTTTACATGCAATTAATTATATAATTTTGTAATCCTTTTAAAACAAAATATTAATCATAAATTATTCAAAAAATTATTTTAAAGAAGGCGCAGTTAAAAGGCGCAAAGTGATCTAATCTCTGGAGGAAGAAAGAAACCTCTCTAGCTATTTCTCCAGAGAGTAGATTTGCTTGCTTTGAGATGCCCTTGGTGAGGGCTTTCGTATCCTTGGCTGAGCCAAGAATACGCTCCTCTCATTTTCCTAACGGCTATCCTCTTTTTCTTTTTTTCTTCTTTTTTACTTAATGCGCCATTTTTTATTAGAATTCAGCCCCGTCTTATCCTCTCCCCTCTATAGATCTTTTTTGTATCTGCTTTCTCAACATTGTGGAATTAATCTTTAACAGATCTCTGACCCCAGGTTGGAATTGAATTTCTCTACAGGCGTATACCTAGCTAGCAGAAGTTTCTTAAGACGTCTTAAAAACGTTTAAAAGGCACTTGAAAAATTATGTCGTCTTTTAAACGTCTTTGTGATGCCTTTAAGACGTCTTTTAAGACTTTCTGCTAGCTGAAAAAGTACTTCATATTTCTATGGAGAAAATTAATTCCATTTTTAGCCGTTTGCTATCAAGCTGTAGCTGTTATAGAGTCCTCTAAAAGACCTCTACAAATGAATTACTTTTATACTGCTCCATTTTGATTTTATAAGTACCGCGGTAATGCGATATCATCCGGCAGAGCCGCGAATACCCAGAACTTGGTTATATACTCCTGTATTTCGCCCAATATCCAGGAGGCACCGTTCACGACGCAAACGTCCTTTGCGTCACGCAGTCCTCGGCATGGTCGAAGTCGAAGCACACCTTGACTTAAGATCCGCGAAGCACCGCGGAAGTACGATATGAGCAGAATCGCGACTTTACCTCCAATGTACTCCTGGATCTCGCTCAGTATCCAGGACGCAACGTTCGCCAACGCAACACCCCCTGCGTCACGCAGCCTTCGGCACGGTCGCTTACATCTTGAATTGGAGAGTTTCTCTTAATTAGTCGCACTCAGACGCACCCCTGATGAGCGGATGAGGCTGCACGCGACTCTATGCCCCATCACCACTCCAAGGTGGAAACTCTGCGGTAAGGTATAAACACAAAAAAGATAAAATGTGTATGTGTGCAATGTGTGTAAAAGAATTTAAAAAATTATATGTGTGCACATGCATAAGAGAAAATTAATAACATAACACGTAAAAAATTTATTTTATAATGGCTCTTTTTCTCAACTCCCTTTTCGTCTCACCTAATTATATAGTTAGTTGTGATTTAATATATATATGATTTAATAAATTAAATTAGTTGATTTAAGGATTTTGCCTATTCGCCGCTTCTATCTTTGTTTGATGACGTCAGAAGCGAGTAATCGCATGCCAAAAATTCTTGCGGTTTTAGTACGTTGAAATAAAAAGAACTATTTATAAAACGCAATTGTAATTAATTCAGCACATTTGTAAAATATATACGGAACACTTTCCCCTTTGGCTTTAATAATCTATAAATAGCTGCAAAATGAAAAATGAAAGAAGACAAGTTAAAAAGGCAGATTGCATATGTCACATTAATTTTACGACTATTTAGTGATTAAGGAAAATGTTTGGCCTATATTTTATTTATAAAAGTACTCAATCAATTACAATTGTGTTTTATAGATATATCTTTTTATTTCAACGTAAAACCGCAAGAATTTTTGGTAATGCGATTTCTCGCTTCTAACGTCATCAAACAAGGATAGAAGCGCTGAGTAAGGCAGGAGCCTTCTTAATAATTTAATATCACACTTGTCTATTTTTACACGTCTAAATATACATATTGTCAATTAATACTATAGATCTGTATAGTATAAATAGACTCAATAAGTCAAAAATGCGTTGAATGTCAATAATGTTTTAGTGGAAGAAGTAAACTAAACAGAGAGAAAATTTTGAAGACTTTTATTTCTTTCAGTCACATCTACGTATTGATGTTCGCGAGAAACAGATGCATCATGCTCGCTGCATGCAAAGTAGTACCGATATCAGTTATTCAGGCTACCCCTATTGTTAGAAAGAAATGATGTGACCCTAAATTCCTTCTTTTTACGTATTATTCAAGCCTCGCTTTTCAAGCTTCACGCTCAGTTTATTTATTATCCATAGTAATTTTTTAAAAATTGTCTTAAAAGTACAATCTCGAGATGCTATATATAGTTTTATATTGACTAGGTAGAATCTTAAAATTACTTTAAATCAAACTTAAGACAATCTTAAAGATAAATTTTTCTTTGAGATTTTATTTTATAACTAATTTTTTCTATTAAATCAAGTATTATTTACTTTATTCTGCAAAGCATTAAAGTTTTATTTATTTGATCTTACCTTATTTGGTTTTTTATTCAGTCATAATAAGATTTCCTAAGTTTCTTTGAATGTTCTGCACTGATCTTCTTACGTCATTTTTATGTCAACAACCCTTCACTTGTACCGGTAATCTGCAAAAGGATATGTAAATAATATGTGAGCGAGTAAATATTTATAGTAATTTATGCAAAAAGTGATATTGATGTCTGGACATTTAAAACAAAATTAATACGATTGGATTTATTCTTCATTTTGAAATTAGTGACTTGTTTTTATATCATTATTTGTGATAAAAACATAATGTAAACATCTTAATCAATAAAAAAACTTAATTAACCCTTCGTCTGTAAACGGTTTTTGGTATCCTCGGAGTGTAAACGTGGGTCGGTTGCGTCCGACGCTATTTTCCCTGCTTCAAAGTATTTTAAAAAATTTTAAAAAAATTCATAAAACATCCGTCTGCATTGTAGTTAACGATTTTACAGTTATTTTGATAAACATCGTTTATTTAATATTTTATTTTTAATAAACTGAATAATAATAAAAGAAAAAGGTGGGTTTCTTTTAAAATTTGTATTTTTTTCTATGCAGAAGAAAAAAATCCTTTTAAGGTTTTTTACTTTAAAGTTGTGTTCAAGAAAAAAAATTGTGCAGATTAATATCTTGAAAAAAGTTAAATTATTAAAAGAGTCAAAATGGTACTTTTTAGTAGGAAAAATTGTTGATAAATAAAAAATTAAAAGTAAAAGAATTATATATTTATATATAAATGTGCATATGTGACATTTTTCAATAATTTATTACAAATTTATATAATATATATTATATAAATTTTTTTCTTTTTTAAACATATTCTATATATTATATAATATGTAGAATATGTTTAAAAAAATTTGTCCGACGAGCTCCGGCCGCCGTCCAAAATTTCATATTTTGAGAATAACTAAACTATAGAGAAGCAACTATTTGTCAAAATCTTTTAAAGGGACGTTGTTTGATCAAGAACAACATTTATCTATCATAAATAATTGCAAAATTGTTACTTACAGAAAAAGGCTACGTCGAGAGTAAAAACTCTGAGACGGTTTGACTTGTTCGGCATTCGACAATGTATTGATCTTTCATAACGGCTCTGAACCCTTTATGAGTTCCCTCTCCTACCTAATCCTTTTGGATAGGGGAGTCAGACAGGCAAGCTTGCCAGTTTTAAAGTTACGGTTATTTTAGCTCGGAGTGCTCGGACGCCGTAGACTCACGTTTAGAGGCGGGGAGTATTAATGTCAATATATTATCTCATTTTTAGTAAAATAAATATTTGATATTTTATGAATCAAAAAGATTATATTATATTCTTGCATGACTTAATAAATATCATGTATAATAATTTTCATAATCCTGGAACAGAATCAACGCACGTCTGCTAAATTTGCTGTAATTAAGACTACATTATTTAAATAATTTAATTAAATTAATTAAAATTTTAAATTCACGAACACCAGCTCAAACCGTCATCCTTGATCTAATTATACAGCTATAATCTAAAATTCCGAAATAAAATCGACGGTCTAATTTAATGTTTTAAGGGGTCGTTTCACTTTGACCGTTTTGAAATTCAAATTTTTTTTTTTACATATTTCGATAGTATTTACCCTTGAGAAACTTGTGTGAAAATTTCATAAAGATCCTACAAGTATTTGAGATTCTACGAGCCTTTTTCTACCTGAGTTCGGAGCGAAATAGTCCATACGCCAGGTCGATTGAGCATTTTTATCCAGGTTGATGGCTAACGGTAATGTATTTTTATGTTTTTTGGGTCGTAGAACAAGAATCTGTAAATAGTTTTTTCGTAAGTCGATGCAATAAAAAGTTATTAACAATTTATTTGTTTAAATTGCCCTAGCGATCAAACTATATATCTTATAAAAAAATGAGCAAGAGAAAATTTGTTCCTTTTTTCACGACAAACAAAATGGCCCAAAAAACATAAAAAACCATTAACTTTAGCCATCAACCTGGATAAAAATGCTCAATCGACCTGGCGTATCGACTAGAAAACGAAGCAGCTGGAACTCTAGATTCGTTTCATCACCCCCCCTGCTTTGGACAAAGAGGTTCAACCGACCAAATCGATAGAATCTGAACTGTTTGAAGAAGCTGAAGGATTGATGTATGGAGCAGGGATTGCAGATTAATTGTAAGTACATTTTTTTCACTGATTTTCCGTAACAAAAACTTTAAACGCGTTTATCTCAAAACACGTTTTTCGTGAACTGCGGGCACAAAAAAAAAAACTACTTGACGAATCGGTCTGAAATTTGTATGGCTTATTGAAAACACTAATACCTCTAGTATGAACCACGATCAAGTCAAAATAATGAAATTATCATATTTTAAAAGTCAAAAAACATGACGAAAAATTGGCTTTTATGCATGTTTTTTCTTTAAACCTCCACCATTTTTTTATTTTCAAACAGAAATTATTTCTGGAGGTTCATACTATAGCGACACTCATACTAATCAAGAATCTTTTTTGTTTTTTTGTTTCAGATGATTCTACAAGCAGTTACAATGCCCGCAGTGGACCAACCTTTTTTTTTTTACTTGTTTGCATTTTTGTATTTTCAATTAAATAAACTTGACTAAAAATTCTACAAAAAATATGTTTTGTTGTTTAAAGCATGCGTAATAAGTACAAAAAACATTCATTCAATTATCTGCATTAGTATTGCCAAAAAAAATTCATAAAAATAGCGAATTTTTCGAGCGTTCAAAGTGAGACGACCCCTTAACAGTTGTAATTGATTTTAATTTCATTTCTGTTGCACAATTATTTTTATAAATACTTCTTATGTTTACACTAAAGCTAACATATGGTTGCATTTAAGGAGAAAAAGTAAGCAGAAAAAACGAAATAAATATAAGAAATTCATCCAAAATATGTAATATATCAATGTTATATGTAAAATGTCATTGATATAATATGTCAATGTAATATGAGAATGTATAATGTTCGTGTGATATGTGTCATGATGTAATGTCATTTGTAAGTAAATTTTTCACATTTATTTGGTTTTATTTATTCTTTAATTTTTTACTCTTGTTTTCTTTAAATGAGTTATATATTTACTTCACTGCAAGTACACAAAGAAAGTATAATTTAACAGAATTACCTGTTAGTATGACAGAGGGTAATGCCTGGTAATGCCTGACGTCCGACTCGCGTCCCGCCTATAGCGTTAATGGCTCCAATCAAAGTTGCGCGGAATATACCCAGGAGTCCCAGGACGCCAGGACCCCCCCAGATATAGCTATATAATTTTAGCTCTGCTGTATTGATTTTCTCGTGACTGGAGCAGTAGTACGATTTTATGAGAAGTGAGTAGCCCCATGTTCTGTGGTAGCCCCCACCACTTATTGTTAGCATGGGACTGCGCACAATGCACAATAAATAGAATAGGAAACGAGTAAAGTCCTGTATCAGGACTCTAGGAACGCGGGGAACGGGAAATGCGGAACAGTTCAATATTAAAATATGAAATTCATTAACTGTATATGTAATTTATTTTAACACAGAATAGAGGAACATATAGGAATAGCGCTGAGAAACCAATGATGAAAATTTTATTTTATTGTATTCTGTATGCCATGTGCACAATGCATATGTTATCCGTCTTGTACCCGCGACGTTCGCGACGATGAAAGTTCGCGACGTTCGCGCGCCACCTTCACTGTGAATATACTGTGATGCCGCGCGACACGACGCGAGTCAAATTGGCGCCTGATTACGAAATGATTGACTGTTCGAAAATACAAAATAATAATTTATAATTCTTATCACCATCATCTCGCACTTCTTACATTACTTCAATTCCTTTAAACAATTAAGTCGCTCCGAAAAACAGTTTCGAGAAACGCATAATAAGTTGTGTACGAAAATTATGGGCGTAGCACGATTATATATCCACAATTTTGTGGTTCTCTTCCATGCTATGTTTGTAAGTTTTTGATTTTTTTCGGAAAAAAATCAAAAAATTGTGTAAACATAAAGTACGGAAAAGAACTAAAAAATCATGAACATAACACAGAAGAGAACCCCAAAATCATGGACATTACCTACGGCCGAATTTCATAAATATTGGCTACGTAGTTCAATGTCGCTCCCGCGCTTCCCGCATTTGCGCCATCCTGAAACGGCTGAAGCTGAAACTTGCTACAACGGGCTCCGGAAAACAAAAATATTCAGTTGCATAAAAAAGATTTTTGCATATTGTGTGAGATCCCCACAAGTTAAATTTATTTCTTTTGTGCGATATTACAGTGAAAGTTTGAAGGGCATTAAAATGTCGGAGTATGATAAGTGCGGACGGGAAAGTTAGTGTTGAAAGGCGAACGATCGAGGTATAACCCCCATTCTCTCATTATCGTTAAATTCGATATTTTATTCACATTTTTTTTCGATATTTTATTTATCTTTCCTTTCCAGACCGAAGAAACGAAATCTAAGAAACAGGAAAAAGAGCAGGATGCTACTGTGGAGGATAAAGATACTCTTACTCACGGTATTTATTAATTTTTTGGTTAAGTTAGTTAAGCTTAGGTCCTTTACCTCATATTTTGATGAAAGTAATTTTAACATTTTATGCCTTTTTGCGTAAAAAACGAATATTTGAAAAACAAAAATCATCGCTCAATGCTCTTAAAAACAATAATCAAGTGCTAAAGGTTTTTTTTTTTATTTTAAAGATAAAGGCGACTTCAACACCGCGTCGGGATTATGTGACATAAGCGTACCTGTAGTTTATTTCAAAAGTCTGAGAACTAATCAAACAATACTAAAGATAGTTAATTAGAGTCTCTTTATCTATTATGTTGCTTTGCCTATCCTCTTCACAAACTTATAAATAGTGCTAAAGAGACGTCATATTTAAAGGAAATCTGTTATAAATGATGGCATATTTAAGACCCAAGATCTAAACTTCACATTTACGAATTCTTATATTTTGTATAAAACGTTTGTAACTTATATAGATGACGTTTTGTATTACAGGAGGATGGTGGAAAGTTAAGAATGTAGCTGAGATCACTGGGACAGTAGCCGTCGAATTTGGAAACCAAACTTACATGAAGGCACTGGATAATGGATTGTTTACTCTTGGAGCACCACACGACGAAGGAGAGAGTCCGTCGCCGGAAGAAATATTAACAGCTTTTCCCGTGAGCGAGACTAAGGTTGCCTTGAAATCTGGATACGGCAAATATCTTGGAGTTGATAAAATGGCGTCGTTATTGGACGAAGTGACGCAGTCGGTTCTATCGAACAGTGGGAGCCAATTTTTCAAGTAATTTCCATATGAATATCTAAATATATATGAATAGTTTAGTTAAAAATTATTTTGTCTCTTTTAGTTGATACACTAAAGTACTTGTCCTTGTCTCTTTGTTGTTTATTAATCAGAGAGAATAATTAGAAAATGTATCGAACAGAAGATTAAGATTTTATACTGTAATAAATATATTATTAATTAATGTAATATAAACAAAGAGTAAAATATAGACATACCTTTAATTCCATAAGCTAAATAAATTTTTAATTATTAAATAGAAACATTTTTGCATTGCATTGTTTTTTAAATATATTAATTATAAGTTTGCATTTGTTTTCCAGGATGGCAAGCTCGCGATATTAAATATACTGGATGCTTCATGTCGGTTACAAGTGATGATGATATAGTTGCCAGAATAGGACAGCTGGTTCGTCAGAGTTTGTTGTAGTAAGAAGTATTATACAACGCTCTCAGAGTCCTAGTAAGGATATTCCGAAAGAAGAGCAAGGATCACTCGCGGAGGTTGAAGTAAATTATGTGTGAGTATAATGTGGAATTTTATCAATAATCGTATAATCACATAATTATTGAACAGAAGACTGTTCAAATCTTTTATTAGAACTTTTACATTTTGCGTTAATTGTTCCGCTATTAATTGCTATCTCTTTTATCCTACTTTTAAACCAAATGTTTAAAAGTAATATTTCTGATATTAAACAATATTTAATTTCACAGGCGAAAGTTTCAAAAGTTTCAAGATAAAAAGTTAAGAATAAATAAGTCCGATCGTTCAGACTTGGAAAAAGCAAAAACAGAAGGAAATTTACATGAAACTCTATTAGATAGGAGAAGTAAGATGAAAGCTGATCGTTATTGTAAATAAATTCAATACTTATTGTAAAGTTTTTACTGTAAATAAATTGTGTGAAATGTGTTTTGTTTTTGTATCATTATTTATTACCATAAAACAGTTCAAGAATAAAAACGTTTTATTAAATATTTAAAAAAATTTATTAAAATATGTATTTAGAAAAAAATATTAATTGCATGTCTTTGCATATTTAAAAAATATTAATTGCATTATACACATGTACACATACATATGTATAGCCGAAGACTACAGAACAAAAAAGCTCAACAGATTTATCAGACAATGCTAATTGTTTAGTAAACAATTTTTTTTGTATCTAAGCATTTTATAAGATTCTTATAACAGCAAAAGCGATTAATCTACTATAATGAATTGTAAATGTTGAATATGCTAGAATAAGAATACATGAGAAAAAAGACTAAAAAATTGATGAGTTTAGCCTATAAATTTTTAACAATTTTTAAGGATTAATTAATTAATGAAATAAAATAACACTCCATGAAATTATATTTATTATAGTTTTTTTTGCATGAAAGATGGGGTTGCAACAATGTGTCCGATATAAAAAGCATATTCTATATCTAAAATATATAGTTATATATAAAATTTTTCTACGTATACAAATCTTACATAAATCCAAAGTCACAAATTAGATATCTTATATAAAAAAAATCGGAATGTGCTTAACTCTGATAAATTATAGAAATTATATTACTTTGGCTAGGTTGGCACATTTCGTAAGGAGATTCACAGAGAAGAATATTTATAAATCATCTATTCATATACAATAAAAAGGTACAAACCGTTATATATTTCTCCTGTTTTGTATGAAATGAATTGATTTTAAAAATATCACAAGAAGCCAAAACTTGCCAAAGATTCTCACGTGCAAAGATACGCAAAATAACTATTCGGAAAATCTTTGCCAAGTTTATGCCCTTTAGGTCATTGTTCAACATTTAAAATCAATAATTTGTATGCCTGGGTATGGGGTAACGCAGTACTAGAACACTGTCAGCCGATATGATAGGCAATACGTTTGTCACAGTGATGATTCACTAAATGACTTACGCTATCGAATACACGATCTTTTGTGCGAACCTGTAAATTAAAATTTGTACTACCTTGTATGACCATCGCTCTTATCGAAAATTCAGGTCTAGAAAAATATCTAAGTATAGATTTATATATTATATAATCGTTAAATATTTTAGTAATTATCAATTGCAAACTAACTTTTGCGTTAGTAATTTTGTTATATAAATTGTGTTTTATACTTACGACGCCTTCAGGATCAATTAGCAACAAATGTTTTGGGGTATTATTATTCATTCCAGTTAGAACGTACTGGCCGGGAGAACCTTGTGACTCTCGAACCAAAAAATCACCATCCTTACAAAGTGAAATAAAAAACAAATATAAATTATATATCAGACGATAAGAGATCCTTATACTCTATAATAAAAATATGTTTACTCTAGTAAGCATGGATTCCGCTTCAGCTCGGCTAACACTTCCGTGAAACCAAATTTCTTGTTTTAACTGCAGTTTCTGTGATCGGGGACTTAGTCTGTTCATATCGGATATTGCAGAACTAAACGGCTCTGTAATTTATAAATAAATCTCGATATAATAAACGAGTAAAATCAAGATTTTTAAAAAGATTTTTTATATCAGAATAAATTTCTTCATATAAAAATATACTTGCGATTGTAACGTAATTATATGATAGCAAATTATAACAATCAAAATAGGCAAATATTATTTTAAAGACCCTTGTGATTTGAGAATAAATTTTGAATCTTTACTAAGAGCAAGAATAATAAAACATTAATTCTCTTACGCATATCAAAAACGTCAAAAAGTGATGCTGGATCACGATGATTGTCTCTGTTTGCAGCTATGACACTGTCGTTCACATAATTGTGCTCAGACATTATATTTAAATTCGTTGATGGAGATATAGTGCTATCTGAGTTTAAATCAATTAGATTCCCAGTTTCTGTGGAAAAAAATGATAAAAAATAAGAATAAATGTAAAAAGAAATTTATAATGTATGTAACGAACTTAAATTATTATTATTATTAAATCTTCTATTTTATTCAAACAAGTATTTTATAAAAGATATTACCTGCCAATTGCTGATGTCTGTCTGCAGCAGATGGGAATGAATCAACTGCAATACTTTGTGCGTGAGTGCGCGACGCATGATTTTGATGATGCTTCAGATTAGGCAGTGTAGATGCTGTGTTAGGCAGAGGAGGTACTGGTGGTGGACCAATATCTGGCGGTACTTTCCCTGGTAGATCATTGTAATAATCCCTGTCCACCTCTCTGACACCGTTTAGCACGGGGCTACCAAGTAAATACATATAAACAGAGACTGTTACAATTACAAATCTATAAATCCAATTCTAGATCTACAACTTACTGCAGAGAACTTGGCTTTGTAAGAAACTCTTTAAACCTAAGCTCGAACGCTTGTCCAATAGTAGATATAACGTCCTGTGCTAAACCACCTGTACATTCAAGCACGTAACAGCGCGCCATTCTTGCATATTTTTAGCAACATACGCAACAAAATCCAGGTATTTCCTGTTACATAATACAACGTAGCTTAATTTTAAAAGCAAAACAATGTAATACGTGTAATCATGTGTAAATATAAATAATATAAAATATAACTAAACTATATAA